>CABHPQ010165214.1:0-33278 GCA_902168405.1 Peromyscus aztecus | reverse complement strand
TGTGTGTGTGTGTGTGTGTGTGTGTGTGTGTGTGTGTGTGTGTTGGGGAAGTAATACAGCTTCAGAACAAAACTTTGGTATCTAGTATGGCTTAGTGATGGCAAATTTCATTGTAATGGGCAAAACTAACTGTCTGTAATTATATTTTAATAACTCATTTATTGAGCTATGTCATATTAAGTACACTTAATATGTCTACATCATGTATTGGTGGCTTAGCCTTAAAAAGTAAATACAGGTCACAGTTGATATGATGTTTACACTCTAGCATATATCAATTAAATGTTATGGTATTAGTAGACTCTCCCTTGCTAGACATTGTGGTGCATGCCTATAATTCCAGTTCTTTGGAGGCTAAGACAGGAAGATTATCCATGGGTCACAAAATGAACTCCATGCTAGTCTGGGCTATACAGTGAGTGAGACCTTGTTTAAAAATGCTTAAATACATACATACATACATACATATATATATATGTATAATACATAATACATACCCAGTTTTCTTAGCAAAGCAGAAACAGAATCCTATCATTATGTGACTTTTTAAAAATTCATTTACTAATTTAAGTAATCATTAATTAAGCCACAAATATTTCTTGGCAACCTACTCTGTTTATGTTTGAAACTGTGCTAAATGTATGGATTGCAGGGTATAAACCAAATATTTCTATACCTTGTTGTCACTGACATTTGAGCTAGATAATTAATTGTAAATATTTATTCTCTAAAAAGCTATCATGGTCTTACATAATGTTAGCCTCTACAAGCTACAGATGAAACCTACCAGGGAAGATGTATCCTATCCACTGGTGCAATAGTGGCAATACTTTATGGGGGTAACCAACTGCTCTCTTTATTGGATTGAGGCTCTTCCACAGGTTCAAGCCTGGTACTATAAACATGGTCAACACTCATGACCAAAGAAACCATAGACCCTAGGGAGAATCTATTGATGTTGTTTTGCTAAATGGTTGTGCTGTCAAATTGCCTTCTAAACATCTATGTTTATGTTCATAGATTTGTGCTGATCTCAACCTTAGGCAAAGATGCTTCTTAGTGAAGTGGGTAATGGTTAATGCAGAGACTTATACCAGTTAAAAGTCCTATGAACAAGTTGAGTTCAGCTCTAAGCCACAGATGGGACATTTATTTGACCACTGCCTCCAAGGTTGAGGAAGCATTGCAGAAGAGGGGTGGAAATAATGAAATTGCCAGACAATGAGGAGTAGTGATTTCAAATGGTATAATGATATGGAAGCTATACATATGGACTTACATAAATTGGCCATTTGCAAAAGACCAGCATAAGACCAAGTCAGCTAAAGGTTCCAACATGGATCAAGGAGAGGCTCTTAAAGCTTTCCTAACTAAATAGACATTGGCAGTTGTTTGCTGCTAGAGGAGGGAGATAGTTTTCTTGAGTAGTGTAGCCCATGGTAGGCTACCCATGTTCCAGTTGATGGCTCTACATGCATGAGCATTTTGAAAACACTAATTAGACTTAATAGGTTATTTTAAAACAAGATGACTTGAAGTGGGAAGGGAATTATCTATCCTGGGGAAAGGGACAGGAGGAACTGGAAGGAGGGAATAGAAGGCTAGATATGATTAAGATACATTGCATATGCCTATGGAAATTTCAAAGAGTAAAACAAACAAACAGACAGACAGACAGACAGACAAACAGGTTCTGTGAGTTGAAGAGTGTTTGTCAGGGCTCCTGGTATTTACTTAGTGCAATGAAACCTTCAGTTGTGCCCACCCAAAATATTTCCAGAGAGGAATAGGACTGGATGTCCTCTTAGTGGGAGAAGTGAAATACTCTCAATTAAGAATCACTGACATGACTTTTACCAGGAAAGCAGGTAGGTTAACTGCAGATTTTCACCCCTCCTTCAGATCCTCCAAGTGGAATTCCCCAGTCTCATCACCAGCTCTGTAGCAGCCCACCTGTTACAGCCTCCCCTTCCTCTCTGCTCCTATCTCCAGTAGACTACACAGATCTTCCCCTCTAAAGTTCCCTTCCCCAACTAGTTGATTTATCTTAGCCGCCAACTCCAGCAGGCAGTCCTTGGGAACTCACAGGCCACAATGGCCAGGGAAATATCCAAGTTATCTACAGATCTTCACTCCTCCCTCAGTTCCTCCAGATCTAATCCCCCAGTCTTATCCCAAGCTCTGAAGCAGACCACTTGCTACAACCTCCCTTCACCCTACCCCCATCTCCAATGGATCCCATACTTTTTCTTTTCTTAATCTACCTCCACCCACTCATTGCCTTATCCCAGCCCAAGCTCAGACAGATACTTCCTGGGAACCCAGAGACCATTCTGACCAGGAAAGTAAGTAGGCTAATTGCAGATCTTCACCTCTCCCTCCAGCCTTCTGAGTGCATTCCCCCAGTCTCAAACCCAGCTCTGAATCAGGTCTTCTGTTGTGGTCTCTCCTCAGTCTGTACTCCCATTCTCAGAGACTAAGAAGATGCTTATGGAGCATCTTGCTTTCCTCCTTCCTGTGGACCACCCTTCATCTCCATTCTTCAGTGTTAGCTCTCAATACCCAGAAACAAGTTTTACCTGGACTCTGCAGTGTCCACACTTATTAAGATCCCTGAAGAATTTCCTATCAGGCAATACACAGCCACCACACTCTCTTAAGAAGCAGAGAGGGCAACAGAAATCAAGGAACTAAACACCTGCCCAACAAATACAAACCCAGATATCATCACTTAGAATCACAATCTTCCCAAATCCAGATGCCTAGTCACCAGTGCAAACACAATAACAGTTAGGACAATATGTCTCCGTTAAGGCCAAACAATCCCATCACAGTAGGCCCTAAGAAGTGCAACATAGATAAAGCATAAGAAAAAGATGAGGTCCTTAAAGAGGAAATGAATAAATCCCTTAATGAAACCTGTGAACACACACACACACACACACACACACACACACACACACACACACACACTCACACACTACCAACACAATAAGAAAGTAACAGGAATCAACAAAACTCCTCATTGATCTTTCCAAACCAATGATTTCAATTCCCTAGAGAAGAGACACAGACCTAAAGAAATGAATGTGAAAACAGGATCCATCTTTCTGTTGCATCCAAGAGACACACCTTAACATCAAAGATAGATATCATCTTAGGGTAAAAGGATGGTAAAAAGATACTTCAAGCAAAGGGACCTAAGAAGCAAGCTGGCGTAGCTATTTTAACATCTGATAAAATAGACTACAAACACAAATTTGTCAGAAGAGATAGGGAAGGACACTACAAATTCATCAAAAATCCACCAAGAGGACATTGCAATTCTTTTTTTAAAAATTTTTTCTTAGGATATTTTATTTATTTACTTGTATATTTTTAATTTTTTTGTTTTTTTTTCTTCTACCTCCTCTCCTCTTATTCCTTCCTCACATCTCCTCTCTACTCCTCCACTCCTCCTCTATTTCTGTGTAGAAGGAGCAGGTCTCCCAGGGATATCAACAAAATATGGCACATCAAGTTGAGGTAGGACTAAGAACCTTGTATTAAGGCTGGGCAAGGCAATCCATTATGAGGGTAGGTTCCCAAAAACCAGCCAAAGTGTTTGGGATAGTAGCTGCTCTCACTGTTAGGACTTCTACAAGTAGACTAAGCTACACAACTGTCACACGTATTTAGCGGGCCTAGGTCGGTCCTGGTTGTCATTTCAGACTCTGTGAGTTCCTATGAGCCCAGGTCAATTGATTGGACATTGCAAATCTTAGCTCTGTGTACCAAACACAAGGGTATCCAAAGTCATGAAAGAAACACTGCTACAGCTAAAATCAAACATTGATCCTCACACACTGATGATGGGTGACTTCAATACCCTGTTCTTGCCAATAGACAGATCATCTAGATGAAAATTAAATAGATAGGCTGGAGCTAATTGAAGTTAAAAACCAAATGGTCCTAAGAGATGTGGTGATATATTAGGTACCCTAATAAAATTTGCCTGAAGGTCAGAGAACAGAACAAGCCACTAGTTTAAACATAGATGCCAGGAGTTGTGAGACACACCTTTAATCCTAGCACTTGGGAGGCAGAGATCTGTCTGGATCTCTGTGAGTTCAAAGCCATCCTGGAATGAGATTGACTCAGTCTAGGAGAGAAGCAGAGCCAGGCAGTGGTGGCACACACCTTTAACCCCAATACTTGGGAGTCACATGCCTTCAATCCCAGCACTTGGCATTTCATGCCTTTGCTCCCAGTACTTGGGAGGCACACACGTCTTTAATCCCAGCACTAAGAAGGAAGTAATACGGCTGAGTGGAGAAAGGAATATAAGGCATGAGGAGTTAGGAACTAGAACCTTTTTGGATGAAGCTTTTTAGGCTGGAGTCTTTTGAGCGAGGACTCAGAATTTCAGTCAGAGGATTCATGGAGTTGGTGAAGTAAGATGTGGCAGTGGCTTGTTACTTTGTCTTTCTGATCTTTCAGCATTTACCCCAATATCTGGCTCTGTTTTTTTTTTTTTTTTTGAGACCTATTAGATTTTGTGTTACAAACAGATATTTACAGAACATTTCACCCAAACACAAAATAATATACTTCCTTCTCAGAACTTCATGGAACTCTCTCCAAAATGGACCACATTCTCAGACACAAAAGCCCTAGCATACAATAAAATTTGAAATAACACCCTGAATCCTATCTGACTACCATGGATTAAAGCTGGACCTCAACAACAACAGAGAACTTACAAACTCATAGAAACTGAATAACTCACTACTTAGTGAAAAAAAATGAGTCAGGAAGGAAATTAAAGATTTTCTTGACTTGAATGAAAACAAATATATAACATACCCAAAGTTAAGGGACACAGTGAAGGCAGTTCTAAGACAAATTCATAGCACTAAGAACTGAAGAGATCTCAGATTAGTAATTTAATAGCACACTTGAAAGCTCTAGACCAAAAAGAAGAAATCATACCCCAAAGGAGTAGATGGCAAGAAATAATCAAATTAAGGGCTTAAATCTATAAAATAAAAAACAAAACAAACAAACAAAAAACCCCAAAGATTTGGCAAAGCAAAGAGTTGGTTCTTTGAGGAAATCTGTAAGATTGACAAACCCTTATCTAAATTAACTCTGAACAGTGGGAGCTGTGTTTTTCTTATTCTTTTGCCTACTTGTGAGACTCTTTTCATCCTACTGGGTTGCCTTGTCCGGCCCTGTTTAGGAGGGCTTTTGCTTTACCTTATTGCGTATTGTATCTTGTTTTGTCCTGTTTGGCTGTTGTCTCTTGGAGGCCTGCTCTTTTCTGAAGAGGAAATGGAGGGGGAGTTGACATAGGAGGAAGGGGTGGTGGTGGTGGGAGAAAAGCAGGGAGCAAAAACTATGGCCAGGATGTATTCTATGAGAGAAGAATCATTTTTTCAATAATAATAATAATAATAACAACAACAATAACAATAACAATAATAACCAAACAAACCAGAACTCCACCAAATTGGAAAATCTAAAGGAAATGGATAATTTTCTTGAAACATACCCCTTACTAAAGTTAAAACAAGATGAATTTACACAGACCTATAACCCCTAGTGAAACAGAAACTGTAATTTAAAGTCTTCCAAACAATCAAAAATCCCAGGGCCAGATGATTTTAGTGCAGAATTCTAGCAGACTTTTAGAGAAGAGTTAACTACAATACTCCTCAAATTATTCCACAAAATCAAAATAGAAGGAAAAACTTTGCACAATTTATTCTACGAGGTCACAGTTACCCTGACAGTCAAACCACATAGAGGCCCAATGAAGAAAGAGAATTACAGACATGGTTCTCTTATGAACATAAATGCAAAAATACTCAACAAAATACTTGCAAGCTGAATTCAAGAACACATCAAAAAGTTCATCCACTATGATCAAAGTAGGCTTCATCCCAGAGATACAGGTGCTATAGGATGGTCTGTATGTCAAATTACTCTGATTGGTCAATAAATAAAACACTGTTTGGCCAGTGGCTAGGCAGGAAGTATAGGCGGGACTAACAGAGAGGAGAAAAGAACAGGAAGGTGGAAGGAGACACTGCCAGCCACCACCAGGACAAGCAACATATAAAGATGCCGGTAAGCCACGAGCCACATGGCAAGGTATAGATTTATAGAAATGGATTAATTTAAGATATAAGGACAGTTAGAAAGAAGCCTGCCACGGCCATACAGTTTGTAAGCAATGTAAGTCTCTGCGTTTACTTGGTTGGGTCTGAGCGGCTGTGGGACTGGCAGGTGAGAGAGATTTGTCCTGATTGTGGGCCAGGCAGGAAAACTCTAGCTACATACAGGGATGGTTCAATAGAGGAGAATCAATAAATGTAATCCAGCATGCAAATAAACTGAAAGAAAAACCCACATGATCATCTTTTATAAATTTCAACATCCCTTTGTGATAAAAGTCCTAGACAGGACTTTTTTTTTTTTATGACAGTATTAGTTTAGTAGAGTAATGCTGTTACAAAATAAGTTCATTATCATATATGGTTTTTTTTCATTTTTCTTTATTAAGAAATTTTCTACTCACTTCACATACTATCCCACAGATCCCCCCTCTTCCCTCCTTCTGCCCCCCAGCTCTCTTTCCCAAGCCACCCTGCATCCCCACATCCCCCAAATCGAGGTCTCCCATGGGTAGTCACTAGAGTCCAGCACACTGAGCCTAGGCAGGGCCAAGCCCCTTCCCACTGCACCAAGGCTGTGCAAGGTGTCACACCACAGGCACCAGATTCCAGAAGCCTGCCCATAGACCAGGGACAGATCCTGATCCCTCTGCCTAGACAGGACTTTTAAGGACGTGAGGGGCATACCTCAACATAATAAACGCAGTTTACAGTGAGCCCATAGCCAACATAAGCCTAGATGGAAGGAAACTCAAAGCAATTCCACTAAAATCAGGAACAAGGCAAGGTTGTTCACTCTTTCCATGCCTATTTAGTATAGTATTTGAAGTCTTAGCTAGAGCAATAAGACAACTGAAGGGGATACAAATTTTAAAGGAGCAAGGCAAAGTATCTTTTTTCGAAAATGATATGATAGTATACATAAGTGACGCCATAAATTCCACCTGGGGACTCCTACAGCTGATAAACACTTTCAGCAAAGTAGCTGGACAAAAATTAACTCACAAAAATCAATAGCCTTCCTATATACAAATGACAAACAGACTGAGAGAGAAATCAGGGAAACAATACCTTTCCCAATAGCCAGAAATTGTATAAAATATCTTGGGATGTCTCTAACGAAACTAGTGAATGTCTTGTAAGATAAAAATTTTAAGAAATTGAAAAAAGAAACTGAAGAAGACATCAGAAAATGAAAAGATCTCCTATGCTCATGGATCAGTAGGATTAACATAGTAAAAATGTCCATTTTACCAAAAGCAAACTATATATTCAAAGCAATCCCCATCTAAATTCCAACACAACTTTTCACAGATCTTGTAAGGACAATTTTCAGTTTCCTAGAGAAACACAAAATTCCAGGATAACTAAAACAATCCTGAACAATAAAGGAACTGCTGGAGGTGTCATCATTCCTGACCTCAAATTTTATGATAGAGCTATACTAATACAAACAGCATGTTATTGGCACAAAAACAGACTTGTTGATCAATGGAATTGAGTTTAAGACCCAGACATAAATATCCACACTTATGGGACCTGATTTTTGATAGAGAAACCAGAAATTCACACTGGGAAAAAGACATCATCTTCAACAAATGGTGCTAGTCGAACTAGATGTCTTCATGTAGAAGAATCCAAATAGACCTTGTCACGCTGCACAAAACCCAACTTCAAATGGGTCAAAGACTGCAACATAAAGCCAGATACATTGAACCTGGCAGAAGAGAACGAGGGGAATAGCCCTGGACTCATTAGAATGGAAAAGACTTTGTGAACACTGTTAGCACAAACACTAAGATAAATAATAAATGGGACCTCATGAAACTGAAAAGCTTCTACATGACAAAGACACAATTATTCTTTCAAATCAGCAGTGTACAGAATGTGAAAATATTTTTACCAACTGTACATCCAATAGAGGGCTAATATCCAAAATAGAAAAAAAAGCCCTAAAAATCCTAGTTATCAAGAAAACAAATAACTCAATTAAAAAATGAGGTCCCAATCAAAACAGAATTCTCAAAAGGAAAAACTCAAATGCCTGAGAAACACTTAAATAAATGTTCAGCATTCTTAGCTATTAGGGAAATGCAAATCAAAACTACTTTGATATTT
The DNA here is from genome assembly GCA_902168405.1 of Peromyscus aztecus. Taxonomy (NCBI): domain Eukaryota; kingdom Metazoa; phylum Chordata; class Mammalia; order Rodentia; family Cricetidae; genus Peromyscus; species Peromyscus aztecus. Next base: position 25,002 of record CABHPQ010165214.1, on the reverse strand, counting down.
CATCTTACACCTGTCAGAATGGCTAAGATCAATAAAACAAGTGATAGCTCATGCTGGTAAGGATGTTAGTAAGGAGAATACTCATTGATCGTTGATGCGAGTGCAAACTTGTACAGCCACTATAGAAATCCATGTGACGGTTTCTCAGAAAAATGGAGATTGAGATGCTTCATTCTACCACAGAAATACTTGATCAACCATGTTCTTTTCTGTTTTATTCATAATGGCCAGAATCTGGAAACAACCTAGACGTCCCTCTTCAAAAGAATGGATAAAGAACACGTGGTACATTTACACAATGGAGTATTTCTCATCTGTTAAGAGAATGAAATCATGAACTTAACAGAGAAGTCAATGGAACTTGAAAACATTATCTGAGTGAGGTATACCAGACCCAGAAAGACAAATATGGTGTTAATTTCCTTATGTGGGGATATTGGTTCTTCAGTCATTGGTAACCAGGCTAAAATCTGTAAAACCACAGAGATTAGATGCAGAGAGAGAAACTAGTGGGGACAGGCAGGAAAGGGAAATAGAACAGATAGTTATGGATGGATGGGGCAGAGGAGCATGAAGTATGGAGAGGAGCACAGAGTAGATAAGAGAGGGAACAAGGGAAGAGATGACTAAAATTAAGGACCATTTGATGGGTAGTATGGAAACCTAATATAATAGAAGCATCTGAAAACATATACACACATGAAATAGATAAAACTGAAATTGCCAAATAATGGAGACAGAGCCCAAACTGGCCATCTTTTGTCACCCTATGAAGCTTCCAGTACCAGGACTGAGTGACATCTAATTGAGTTGTTGACCAAGGGGGTCCCATGGGATTCATCAACCCAGGCTGCTGTCAAGACTATAGCTTGTTTTCTACAAACTGACAACAAACTCCCATTGCTGAAGACAATGCCTACACAGCCCATTAAAGATGGAGATGTTGAGCTGGTGCCTACATAGAGCCTTCACCCCTACATTCTAGGGTTTTGGTATTGTAAGGTACTCTGCATGCTACTAAAGGAGAACTATCAACACCAACCTAGCCACAAACCCTTTTATCTCCAGTTGTGTCCTAATTGCAAGATATGCCAAGGCATTTGTGGCACAAAGCTTGTGGGAATAACCAATCAATATCTGATTTGCATTAAGACCCATTTCATAACCAACCCTGCTTGGGTGACCAAGAAACTGAGATGACCCAGGGACCTAGGGTAAAGCCAAATATTACTGTTCTTAAACAAACAAACAAACAAAACATAGTGAAAAAATGACTCCTAGTGACATTCTGTTATAATCATAGATCAGCTCCTTGATCAGTCATCATCAGGGATTGCAAAAGATGTGACTACAGAGAGTCAAGCGAGGCAATATTCAGAGAGTGAGAGATCTTGGAACACTCAGCCCTAAGTGGGATGTCTTTATCAAATCCCCGTGGAAGAGGAGGCAGAAAGAGTATAATAACCAGAGGGAATGGAGGACATGAGGAAGACAAGGTCCTCTGAATCAACATCATCAGTGCACATATGAACTTACAAATACTGAGGTAAAATGCACAGGCATTCCATGGTTCTGCACAAAGGATTGGACACAAGCCCCCCATCCTAACCCAGAAGCAATCTCCAACTGATAACCATTTGCAAATGAAAATTTAGTTTCCTCCTAGGGAGTTTCACTGGAGCTACAAATTATTTTTAATGGTAGGCTGCATGCCTAGCAACAGATGGCCAGCAGAATATGAACTCAGCTGCATCTTTGGAGGTCTTTGACTCACAATGTGGTCTCAGGGCTTTTCCTTTTTTTAAAAAAAATTTCTGAATTATATATAATCAGTATATATTATTTGAGAAAGATATATATAATTTCAACAAAAGAAACAAAAGAATAAAAAGAATCACTGACTCAATAAATGTGACGTTGCCCATGGTATCAGTATCAAGTATAGGCCTATATAATAGTACTTAATAGCCTCAACAGTAATTGCAATGAATGAGATACTGCCTTTTTGTCATGATAATTTGACTAGCCATATTTAATAGAACTCTGCTATAAAAATAAATATCTGTTTAGGGATCTGTAAATGTTTACAATGAATATCTCTACTTGTGATTATTTCTACATGTGTTATATACAAACTTTGAAAAGCAAGAATCAGTTTTTGAACTGTAAATAGGAACTGTGAACTTACATTTTCAGAGATGGTGGGATGCTAAAAACAGGTTGTCTGATAGGATAAAATGACACAGCAAACAATTGTTGTGTGATCGTACATATACACTTTCCTTTCCTTTGACTTTAGTTTCCGCTGTCTACCATTTTCCTCTTGCTCACTGGGATCTTTAATTTCTTTTCTTGCACACTGAATATTGAGCTTTTGATCTTGTGCATGAGATTAGGCAAGTGCTCTCCACTGAACTACACCCTGAGTATTCATTTTATTTTATTATTTTTTTTAGTTTTTAATTTTGAGATGGAATCTTACTAAGTTGCCGGTGCTGGTCTTTAATCTGTTTCTCGTACAAGCCTCCAGCTTGCTTTCCTGCATTAGCATCTTGAATAGTTGGGATGAGGGGCTGATGTCGCTAGAACCAGCTTTATCTCTAATATTTTTTCACACTCCTTTTATCTTCACATTTTTTTCTGGATGAAACCTCACATGGTAGCCTTTCTCTCATATCTTCTTGGCTTCATAGCAATGATTAATAAATGAACTCCAGTAAGCAAAGTCATCTTGGTGTGTATCTAGTATAGACCACTGTAGTGGGTAGCTGTTCCAGCTTTGACCTTGAAGTACCGCCCCAGTGAGATAGCTGGTAACTGCCACACCTACCTAGGACCTGCCCCTGGGGAGTGACTGGGGGGGGACAGGAGCCCTTAAGACATGAGATCAGGACATGGGGCCCTCTTGGTTCTTCATGATCCTGGATGTTGGATGGCAGACCAAGTCAGAGTTCTCCAGAGACCCCCACTGAACTGCACCTCACCTTTCCTGGATCCTGTAACCAGTCCCTTTACTGGCTGTAAGTTACCCCAAAATAAACCTCCTTTTCGCTACTTGGAGTTGCCTTGTTAAATCTGTGCATTAGACCACAGTTTATGGATGAAGGATCCAAAGTTAGCTATGGGAAACTGAATTGTTTCAGGTGAGCAGGTCAAGGAAACATGGTCTGTGAACCAAATTCTGTTTGTCTCTTGTTTTTTCAAATAAAGTTTTATTAGAACTCTGTGGTGGTATTGTGTTCCCCAAAATATTGTGTACCTTAATAAACTTATCTGGGGTCAGAGACAGAACAGCCACAATATTAAACATGAGGATAGGCAGTGGTAGCATACGCCTTTAATCCTAGCATTCCAGAGACAGAAATCCCTCTGGATCTCTGTGAGTTCAAGGCCACATTGGAAATGGCCAGGCATGGTGACACACGCCTCTAATCCCAGTAAACCAGCCTTTAATCCCAGGGAGTGGTGGTAGAGAGCAGAAAGGTATATAAGGCGTGAAGAAACTCGAGGCATTTGGCCTGGGTAGGCATTTGGCCTGGAGAAGCATTGGGCTGGTTAAGCATTCAGGCTTCTAGCAGCAGTTCAGCTGAGACCCATCCTGGATGAGGACTCAGAGGCCTCCAGCTGAGGATCCGGCGAGGTGGGATAGCTGTGGTTTGTTCTATTTCTCTGACCTTCCAGCATTTACCCCAATAACAGGCCTCAGGTTTGATTTTATTAATAAAACTTTTAAGATTCATGCTACAGAACTCTCTAAGCTCACTTGTTCATGTATTGCCCAGAGCTGCTCCCAAGGTACAGCTACAGAACAGGTTAGTTATGATAGTGACTGTATATATGCTCCTTAAACCTAGAATATTCACAGTCTCATTTGCTACAGAAAATTATCTGCTCTAGGTCATATCCCTACTAGAGCCAGGTGAGGCTAAAAGTTGAAGTTTCTTTTACTGGGTAGCATATGGTGGAATGGAAAATCCCTGGGCTTTGGAATTTGACCAGGATTAGAATTTTGTCTTTTCTATACTCTATGTGGCTTTGGATGTATAAATAAATCTTTCTGAATCCCAATTGAGTGAAATTGGGATAAAGTTTCTAATTTTGTTTTGTGGTTCATGAAATTTTAATAAAGTTGATAATATATACTTAAAATAGGTACTATTAAAACACAATGCCCCTTCTACTTAATAATTATTTTTTTTTTCAAAAACCACAAAGGGAAACTGGGGAGATAAAAAAGAAACTATAGTCATTGCTCTAAATTCAGCCAGATAGGTATCAGGTAAGAGTACTAACCCAATCACTAAACATGGTTTACTGAAAGAGAGGATACTTAATACAAAATTTAGGGAAATAAAGGGCTTTGCAGGCATGAAAGGGTATATGCTTTAGGAAAAGATAAAAAGCAAGAATAAAGACTTTAAGACTGGAAAATCATGATATATCAAAAAAGTTAGAAAAATAAACAAACAAGAAAGGTCAGTGAATTTGACTAAGAGGTCAAACTTGAAGGCAGGTGAGGAGATGCATGGCTGGCAATGTGGGCATGATCTGATGTCGCAGCCACTGCATAACACCACAGCCCCTTTCTTTCCTAACACAATCATGACTTTGCACATGAGACAATATGGCCACCCTGGGGTTTATATGAGATATGTCTCCATACATGAGTGGCCCAAAGTGAGTTTGTGATTGAGATTTGGCCAAAGATATATAGGGAAGTTTTAGATCTTTCAACACAAGTTACCCAAATGAAAACTCCCTTTCTTGGCAGCTTTAGTTGTGGACAAGAGGGTGATGATGTCTTGGTCTATAGCATTTTGCCATCTGAGGATGGAATAGAGAACTTCATAAAGACTCAGTTTCAGGGACACTTTCTTCGTGTTGTCATCTAGGGCCAATTCTAAATCTGTACAACTATGAACATCTTATTGCAGAAAACAAGACTTATGTGCCAGGCTCAAAATGAAATCTCAAGGGAAATGAAAACAAATGATATAATCCCCAGCATCCCCTACGCTACAAATAACTGGAAGCCCAATGGGATAGATGATTCCGTGCACTAGGTAATGACTAACAAGTTAACTGAAAACAGTTCAGGCCCACATCTTCCGGTTCCCTCAGTTGCAATGAAACATAACAATCTAAAGGACAAGTTGTAATAATTAAATCGTATACACACCTGGAACGTAGGTGCTGGATCTGGTACATAGTAGGTGTTCAGATGGTAAAAATTTACCATGAATTCTATTCTTATTATATTGGTAAGCTCAGATTTCTTAAATGACATTATTTTTAAAGATGACGCTAAGGTGGCAGGCATCCGAATTTTCATGGGCCTTGCATAGGGGGTTGAAGGAGATGTCCTCCCAAGTAGCTTTTTGTTCTTCACAGAGTACGTATTGTGGTTCATTAGTGTCTCTGAGAATTAATTTATTTTAGGAGAGGTAAAAACAGAATTGTCAGAATCTATCACACACAGAAAAGGTAGCGATTCTTCCATAAACATGTTGTTAGATGTGCTTATATATGAGTTTTAGGTTGAAATTGCAAAAATGTGTTTGTGAGTTTAGATTACTTCCTCCTTTTCTTCCTCTTCCTGTTCCTCCTGCTCTAAGGTTCCATGAGACTCCAGGCTGTGTGGTTGTTCTTTGATGGTGTGGCCCTAGATATCCCAGACCTTTACCTGTTGACTCACTGTCAATGGGCAGGCCCTTTGGAGACTGACCTTTCCTCTTCTCCACTGCAATATGTGTCCTCTATTAGTCCTATTCAATTTTTTTTAAGGACTACATTGCACATTCCCTTGAAATGATTTTCCCCTGTGGCATTTTGTTGAATGACAAGGGACTGAAATCACATATTATTGTTTTTAATCATGTGTTAGATTTTTCCTTTTCAAGATAATCCCCTTGAATTTGGCATTTAGGGTGCTCCCCAGAATGTCTCCAGCCAGAATGAAGGACTAAGAGTTTGAGCTCTGTATTTAATCCATCATGTTCACACATCGTCTCCAAAATATTCCAGCTCTTTGATTTTGGAAATTTCCTTGAATTCTCCATGCCTTAGTTTTCTAATCTATGAAATGGTGACAGTTATCTTCTGTACTTCAGTTGAGTTGTTTTGAAGGCTCAGTGAGTATTAGGGTACACAATGCCTAGGATACAGCATGGAAATCTTTGGTTTTTAATTGGGAAAAGTAAGGTCAGAATCCTTCTTCCTGGACAAGATAATTCTTTGAATAGGAGCTTTGAATAAGATTCTGTGTATCAAGAGTGCGCATGTACACACACACACACACACACACACACACACACACACACACACACGAGGCACTTTCAGTTCTTCAGTCTTTAAAGCTATGGAACATCTATATTTTTTGAAGGTGTCATGCATGCCCATGCTCTTTGCTCTTGCTACGTTGGAGACCCATTTGTTAAAACAAAAATCTTGCCACTCTCTGCATGAAATCAGTATACAGTAAGAACAGTAAGATTGAAATGCCTGTATGAGGAAGAACATAAAATGGAGGTGAGAGGCAGAGTCCCAGCAAGACCTAAATGCTGGTATATAAGCAGAGTGCAACCCTTTCATCCAAGTAAGAGGTGGTTTGATTTTGGATTACAGATGGGCAAAGAGCCTGAACTAGATTAGTGAGAATGTTCATTTATGCTGTAATTCTGTCTTCTAGTTCTATACGGAATTCTTCCTCTCTGATACATTTTTCTTAAATTTATTTTGAAATGAATCTTCACCATGTTGTTGAAGATAATTGACAGTGGAGGCAAAGGACATTTTCCAGTAATACACAAACAAAGCCAGACGCAAATCACACAAATTGCTTCATTCGTGAGGATAAAACTAAATTGTTTGTCAAGGTAGGGAGTCAGAGAGAACAGAAAAAAATCCAGAGGGAGCAGTGGAGGAATGATGAGTGAATTTCTCTTATTATGTCTGCATTTGTCAAAATGGAATATACTCTCCTTCCATTTTATATTCTTAGCACTATACACCAGGCAATCAATAGCATTATAAATAGGTCTATTTTTGTTATGGGTTTGAGACAGCTCAGGAAATGGAATAGAAAATCACTTTTGAGTCTAGCCTCAAAATCAATTTTTTCCAAATTATTTTTTTTACAACATTTCTATTTGTCTCTTGGAATTTTCTTTCTCTCTGGCCTTAGAGGTGTTTCACTTTGCCATTTTACATCTGATATCTGTATCATAAAACCACACTCTTAATTATGCCTTGTCTTCTTTCTCATCTAGACTGCAAGATCCTAGTGGGCAAGACTCTTTCTTACAATCGCCTCTCTCAGTGTGTGATGCTGCAGAAGGTCATCAAGTTCACAGGCATGCAGGAAAATAATGAGCTCCCATCATTTTCAAAGCCCTGTCATACTACATTGCCTGCCTGTGGCATGAGACAGTGTTTTGCTTTCTGTCATTGGCTCTACAGCTCCAGCGTCTCCACAGTGATTACACTGGAGTTTCCTAAGCCTTCTCTCCAACTCCAACTATTTCTAGGACTTGATGCATAAGTTTGGGAAAAAATATTGGCTTATTAGTAACAAAAACTTAGTTCTGACAGGTCTGGAGGTGTAAATGCTGAGATCAAAATGCTGACAGATTTGGTGTCTGGTAAGGGTCTAATTTCAGATTCACAGACAATCTTCTAGAAGGATGCTAATCCTATTCATGGGATGTCTACAATCATGTCCTAATCACCTCTCAAAGGCCTCCTTTCCCAAGATAAATTGTATTGGGGATTAGGTTTCTATAAGGATTTTTGGGAACACAAACATTCAGTCCACAGCAAAGAGAAAGAAATGAGCCAATCAGATGCTTTCTTATAGGAATGTGAGTCTAGAATGGCCTGTGGGTCTCCATGTCAGCAGTTTTTCAGGCTTCATCAGCTGAGGTTCCTCTCCATATTGTGAAAAGTTGGCCCCAGACTCTGTATTACTTCACCAATAACCTCAGTTCCAGTATGGAGAAGTATTAGAGAGTAAGTGATTTCCTCCATCTCCTGCCTGTGGAGTAGAGAAACATGTCTGATGGGCCCAGAAAGCACTATTGCTTACCACCATTACTTGGCATCTCTTCTTTCAGCCCCACAACAGTTTCACAAGATACACATCCTGCTCCACTGTACACTGTATATATAAACTCAGAAGGTCAATGCCACAAATCCAGTGTCACAAACAGTGTTTATGATGGAACTGCCCTCACCAACATCTCATTTCTTACAGAATTAGATTCAGGTAGGTACTTTTGCATGAATTCCTGTGAGCTAATTAAGAATTGATTCTACAAAAACTACCTGTTCTGTGCAAATCCAGGTGATGCCCGAGCCTTTCTAGGGAGTTTGTACCATCATCTTGCTTCCTCCTCACCACATTGATGGCCAGATCAAGGTAGCTAAAGGTCAGATGTGTGACTCTAAGAAGAAAGGAGAACTGAGTCAGTGTGATTTTTTTTTCTTTTTTACTGCCAGGAATCTGAAACTGGCAGTTAAAAACTGGAGCTGAGGTGTGTGCGGCAGGTTGTAGAGAGGGATGAGACAGTCAGGATGGTGCCACGAAGACTGAATGAATGTACCGGTAAAGCAGTGTGCACAAATGAAGCTTCATGCTAGAGGGAGCAGAACAAGTCCCTGAGTAGAAACAAGTGGAAGAAAAGAGGAGCTAAGCAAAGACTGCACACATAGCTGCACACACACACACACACACACACACACACACACACACACACACACACACTCCTGTGAAGTATAGCCTACAACCAATTCAGCCAATCTATGATGACCTAGAACAGAAGGCAAGAGAGCTGGAACACTGGTCTTGAATCACACGCATTGCTAGGGATTGCTCTAGTTGTTTTCCCACAAAGGTTTGGAAGCTGCAGAGTCTCTGGTAGAAAAACAGGCGTTTAGGGCTAGGAACCTAAGACAGGAGATGAAGATTCTATATCTGAAAAATTAACAAAAACAAACAAAAGAAAAGAAAGCAAACAAACAAACTATGTGATCCTACCAGTCTTCTGACGGAATCTCAGGTTTGTAACGATCCTTCCTTCCCTGCATACTAATTCATAGTGTGGCTCAGGAAGCTGACAAAGGCAGACAATCCCTCAAACTGTCTCCATACCTGATAACTTAAAAGTATTATAGTAAATTCCTTGAGAATTGCATACATTTTAGCTTGATCATATTTATTCCCCCAACATGTCTCCTCCAACTGACCCATAGCCCTTGTGCAACTTTCCCCTCTCAATTTCATGTGCTCTTAGTCTACTTAGTGCTGCCAGTATGAGTATTGGTATAGGATCATCCACTGGGAGCATGGGCAGCCTACATTCCTCATAATTTTTTTACTTCAAAAGCTCCAGTTCTGGTCCATGTACATTACTTGGAAAGCTATTATGTGGAGATTGTTCTAAACCCTGGAGAAACAAAAATGAGTAAGCCTTGGGCACATTATGGAAGTGTTCAGAGCCTGGGGGAGGAAGTCAGTGACTCAGAACAAGTAGGCATGATCATGTGTGTTATTATCTAATTTATTAATGAAGCACATCTATATAAAAGGATGTGCCTCAAACAGTCAAGACTGCTTGGTAGCTCATCAGCAGAGAGATTGGAGGGAAAATGTGCAGACATGGGGAAAATAGAATTAACAGACTGAGTATGGGCATCCTTTGGTATACACAGAACATTAGTTCTACTATTCTTCACATGTAGTCAAATCTGCAGTCTCTTCAGTGAAAATGGCCGTGTTCGAATGCATGTTAAATTATCTCCAGGTCACTTATGATACCCAATAGAATTCAGATAATTTTTATATTGTATTATTTTAGAAATACTGAGAAAAATATGGTTATGTTCTCAGATGGAGTATTTTTCAAACATTTTCTATTAGCCATTGGTGGAAACCATGTGTGAAGGGTTCATTGATATTGAGAGCTGACTATACATCTGTCTATCTATCTATCTATCTATTTATCTATCTATCATCATACTTTTTAAAGGGAGACAAAGAAACAATGCATAATGAAAACCATGCTGCATCAGTGATAACATGGGGTTTATAAGCAAGAACAATAACATAACATAATTTTTTTTTCCAGTGGAAGAAAGAGCGTAGCTTTCAGAGCTGCAACAGAGGCAACTGAAGTTAGAGCTTCATGGAAGCAGGATGCACAGGCCCAAGAAATCAATGGAAATGGATATGTATCTGGATTAAATTGTGCCTGGAACCACTGGCTAAGGTGTGGGAACCAGGATAGACTAGAAACCAGCGAGGAGAGTGATTGTGTTTTTGTGGCATTGGCATACCTGTAAATCGTTTGCATTTTATCTAGCACATTCATGATGTTCCATTTTCTTTTTTTAAAAAGATTTATTTATTTATTATATGTACAGTGTTCTGCCTACATGTATGCTTGCAGGTCAGAAGAGGGCATCAGATGGTTGTGAGCCACCATGTGGTGGCTGGGAATTGAACTCAGGACCTCTGGAAGAGCAGCTAGCGCTCTTAACCACTGAGCCATCTCTCTAGCCCCGATGTTCCATTTTCAACATCACAATTTCTCCCATATTCAGTTCATAATGCTTTCCTTTTGTAATTTGACTCAAAGAATCTTTGTGCCAACTGACATTGTGATCAGCTGCCATGTGATATGATTAGTGAACTCTGTTGTTTCTTTTGGGTTAGTTAGATGGGCAGGGACTCAAAGGAAGTAACAGAAAGCAAAGAACACATAGTGAATGTTTATTCTGTACCATCACATGCACTCTTCAGAATACAAGTTAAGCATTAATTTTGTTTCATATGTGTAACTCGATTCAGCATAAAGCTCATCAATAAAACCTGTTCCTGGTATGAACACAAGTTCCAGTGACTCTTTAAACCACACTTTCTACAGAACTCACAGGAAAATTACCATTCACTCTGTCCAGCGCCCAGTCCAAGAACTCACATGTACCCCATGTTGAGTGTTCCCTTCTTAAATTTTATCATACTCTGAAGTACGTGCCTTCAGTATCTTTTGGACCCATCATCAGTTCCAAATATATTTCTTTGCAACTAATTATGCCCTGATTTAAGATGTCTCTCATTTAACTAGTAGTTCTATCTTTTCCACTACATAAAAAAATATGAATTTCTTCATTTTCTTGTTGATTGCTCTCTTAACAAATTGTAAGCTGGCTCAAGACATGGTAAAAACGCATCATCATTTCCTACCTCGTTTATGCTCCTTTTGTCTGTGACAGACAGTGACGTCAAAAAACTCTAGTTGCCAAAGTGACAGCCAGAACTTATCCTGAGGAACCCTTCCTCTTCTGTAGGGATCCATACTAATTAGTTGCCAAGACCAATAGACTCTGCCACACCATATTCTGCCTATACAGTCTGTTGTTACTTGAGTGTAGGCCACTGTTCTCACCCACTGACTTCATGTAATAGCTTTTTAAACAAATTTTCCTCTGTTCAGCCTGTTCCCTCCAATACACTGTTCATGCTGCAGCCAGAGTGACCTTTTCAAAGTTACAATGGGAATTTGATGATGTCTCTTCATCATTGGCTCCTACTACTCTGGAATCACCTTCCATTAGGGGGAAATTATCTTAAGGGCCCAAAGTGTTGATAATATAGACCAGAAGAGAAGAAGTAAGAAACAGATTTCTCAGTCTCCCTGGTCAAGTGAGAAGAAGCAAAGGAGATCTACAGATATCTGGCTGATGTTCAGCCCAGCGGACATGCAAAAAGGACATGTCAAATGTAGAAAGTGGAAGATGCTTTCAATTCCAGTGTGTGCACTTGGCAGGGACTTGGCATGTTTTATTCTCAGGAAAGCAAATGCAAGAGAAATTGTGCAGGAAGATAAAGTCTTCCTAAGGTAGGAGTACTAACCCTTGTACAAGCCAGGATGGCCTATTTTCTTATTTCCCATTGGCGGACCCCACAATAACCATCCATTGAGCCTTCCACCTGACCTTTATTGCCTTGCCTACACTCACTGCTGTCATTCTACATATTTATTTGTCAAATTCATGATCCAGATTGATATAAAAGTTCATGCTCCATGTTTCTGAAATTATCCTGAATTGTAATTAATTCTTTATTAATTTTATGTCCCCTTGTGTCACATTAGGCTGTAAATTCTTAGGATGGGAGCTTTGTTTTGTTCATGTCTGTATCTCTAGAAGTATATGTTGGTACTTTAATATTTTGCAGAGGAGAAATGCAGAGACTGGCCAGAAATCATGCACTGGTAAGTGACAGAAACATGATTAGAACAGGTTGCTTCATTAATGCACTGGTTTGTCAATGACTTAATTAACAGATCAATTACATTACACTACCAATAGTAGTGATTGTAGTTTTACGTCTTGTAAAGTGATAAATGGTACAGAATTCCCATGATAACTCCAGAGATCACAGTCTGTGGATGAGCAATGAACATGAATGAACAATTCGAAAGCAGAGACACTGTGGAAACAATAAAAGCACACTGAACCCGTACAGGGTGTGGGCTGACTGAGGGGGGCACTCTTAGGAGATATGACTCTATGCTGAACCTCTCAGAATGAGTTATCTCATAAGTAAGAACAAGAAGACTCAGACAGCTTCAAATACAGAGTCCTCCTGGGGTCCTAGACATCATGCTATGACACTGAACATTGGTTCAAAAGAAAAAAAAAGGGGGACAAAACTAGAAAAGATACATGGAACTTCACCAGCAAAAGGTGGAAGGAGCAAGGAAGTGCAGTCTCGGAATGGAGAACAGCCCAGGAAGCCTAAATGTCACATTGTCTAATGAGATGGCTGGGGGAGCAGACGGAGAGGGGACTGGAAGCAGAGCTCCAGTTTTTCCTATAACTCAACTCTCACTCTTAATCTGGGAAGTGCAAGTGTGCAGAGGCAACTGAACTTGCTGAACAACCAGCACCTTCACTTGCAATCTAGGAAGGGCAGGGGTGGGGAGGGAAGGAGCAGAGTGTTTTAGAGGGGATGTTCTGCAAGTCATCTTCCTGCTCCTGACCTTTTCCACACCTGCTCTTGGCTCTATTGCCAAATCTCTACTGCAGAGGACTAACCTGCGGGAGGCAAGAAGGGCAATGCTTGCTTATTCTGAACAGTAGGTGGTGCCCTTGTTTCTGTCTCAGAACTCTGACAAGTTTGTTTCTTTGCTCTGGAGACCTCAGTCTCAGAAGTGATGTCTTGTATACTACACAACGAGGAAGAGAGAAACAATTAACAGGTGTTGAGATGCTTTTCCATGCCAGGCATGTGAAAAGTACATGGATATAGAGAATATTATTCAGTCCACCCAGCTCCCTGCCCCATTCTCCAGTCTGTGCTCCTCTTCATCTTCCTCTTTTCCTGCCTTGTATCACAATTTTTCTCTTTGACATTAAAGCCATCATGCATTGGGGACTTACTATGAACCAGTCACTGAGCTGGGCTTTTTTAGACATGTTTTCATCTAATCTTTAAATCACACATATTTGCTACAATTTTGCTCTCCTGCTGGTAAGGAATTTGAACAGACATACCAACAAATGATGGGTAGTGAATTTGGGACTAGTTTTTCATGTCTGAAAGGCCTAGCTTCTTTTCTTACGTCATGTTTATAATTTAAGGTTCAGACTCACACATAGTCTATTTTCTACTGGGTACCTCTGAGAACTTCTGCTTTGAATCTGAGGGTTGCCTTATATACAGAAACAGCCCATTTGTCCATTAGAATAACTAAGGGATTTAAAATAGCATCTCCACACACCACAAAATCAAAAACATCCAAATCCAAAATGGTTACATGGAGGTGACTATATATTTGTTCCTGTTCCCTGTAATTCTCCACTTCGGTCAACCCTTCCATTACCTCTCTACATATATTTCGTATGATGGACTATATAAATATGTTCTTTACTTATTCATCCCATTTGCCATACATCAATTAGCTGATATTTATTGAACATACGCATAGCAGGCTTTGTTTTAGAGGACAATATTTTCTTGCTTTTCCCCCTCCTTAGATAGGGTCTTACTAGGTAACCAGGGATAGCCTCCAATTCACTATGTAGCCCATGTTGGCCTCGAATTTATGATCCTTCTGTTTCAGCCTTCTGAGTCAGTTGAGATTACAGACATGTACTTCCACACCTAAGGAGAGACACATGCATGATTTAATATAGACTTTGGTCTCAAGGATCTTACAGTAGAGTTGAAGAGGCATGCTAATAAAAATGGCATCATAGAACGATGTAATAATAGGTTTTGTGATATAGGTGACCATGTGATCCTGGAAGGCCACTACTTGTGTGGTCAACACACTCTTAGTCGTCCAATGAAAGTGTTTTAAATGATTGAGCGAATAAAACCACTTCATTGACCAGCTAAATGTCTTGGAGGAAGAGATCTAAAGCAGAAACTAAAGGGTGAGTTAGGAAATTGACTGGGTAGTATTGGGAAGAGTTAAGAGGAAGTGTAATTCATGGATGTCCCTGACTCTCTGAGGCTCTAGCAAAAGTGCTTGAATCACTGTATTGTGTACAACAGATGTTCAGTCAAGCTGCAGGGACTCTCTAGGGTCTTCTAGTCAGAGTTGGTTATGTCTGCCACCATCATCTTGAATTATATACACTATAATGGTTAATATCAATTGTCAAATTGATGAGATCTAGAATCAGCTGGGAAATATGCCTGTGGATTATCTTGATGAGTTAAATGAGATGGGAAGATCCATCCACTGTGGGTAGCACTATTCTCTAGGCTTGGATTCTGGATTATATAAAAATGAGAAAGCAAGCTGGGTGGTGGTGGTGCATGCCTTTAATCCCAGCACTTGGGAGGCAGAGGCAAGCAGATCTCTATTGAGGCCAGCCTGGTCTTCAAAGTGAGTTCTAGAAGAGCCATAACTGTTACACAGAGAAACCCTGTCTTGAAAATAAACAAACAAAAAATACCAAAACAGCAACAACAAATGAGACCAAAAATGAGACAGCAAGCTGAGTACAAGCAGTCATTACTCTCTACTCCTGACTGCGGGTGTGATGTTAAGCTCCTGTGGCTATAGTTTCCCTACCACAGTGGGTTGTATCCTAGAATGGAGCCAAAAAAAAAAAAAACCTTTCTTCCTTGAGTTGCTTTTGTCTGAGTATTTTATCACAGAAACAGGAAAAGTAGCTAAGATGTACAATGCAGTGTGATGCTTGTTCTGGAGATGTACTGGGACACTATTTCTCAATGAATCTGGAAGCCTCTGTGAGTACCTTTTGAAGTTCCCTGGCATCTAGCTTTGCCATATCTGTTTCTCTTGTTTCTTAGGTCCTTCCTAGAACATATTGTTTGTGCCCATAGAGCACAGATCTTCTTAGAATTCTGCATATAACGCCCCCTCACTTACCATGAGATCTAGAATCAGCTGGGAAATATGCCTGTGGATTATCTTGATGAGTTAAAAGAGATGGGAAGATCCATCCACTGTGGGTAGCACTATTCTCTAGGCTTGGATTCTGGATTATATAAAAATGAGAAAGCAAACTGGGTGGTGGTGGTGCATGCCTTTAATTCCATCACTTGGGAGGCAGAATGTACTTCTTTGTACTTTACTCCATACGTAGAATCTTTATATTCTATCTTTTTCCATGGTATATACATATGAATGAGCATTGTGTTCATAGGAATAGTGTTTTTTTATTGTACCCATTTTACAGGTACAGTCTAAGAATAATTAAGGAATTTGGATGAGGTTACTGAGTTGGTAAGTGCAGAAACAAAATTTCAAACCATGCAATCTGAATCCACAGTTCCTCTCACTTTACACAATGTCCAATGAGCATATATTGAATTAGTTAACTATCATGTTTGCACCAGCATGATATGAAAACATTCCACCATGTTACAATTGGGTGTGTGCTTCTTCTCAGTGCCTTCCAGACTACTGTAGTAAAGGACTAGTCCCCCCTCCCCCCACCCCCTTCATCTTGCTGGACCAATACCTTTGCATACAAAAAGGACCACTAGAAATATGCTTTGTGTTAGGATATTGTTACTATATAAAATTCCTTTGAATTGCTGAACATTTACTCTTGGCCTTTGTCTGTAGTCTACTATGGTCCATCTTTGAACAGCCCTTGTCTTCTTGCTTAGACAAGCAATGTGTTGATGGATACAAGAGTAAATCACAAATGTTTGACCTAGGGTTTTAATGAAAAGAACTGGGAAACTTTAAGCCTTATGATTTTTTTTAACTATGAGAAAAACCTTTGCTTTGGCATCTCTGTGAAGGGAGCATATTAATGCTAGAAAGATAGGGTAGGGGTTCAGCAGCTTCACATCCATATTAACATTGGGAAAGGGAAATTGGGTCAGAGCCTAAAACAAGTCAAAGTCACTGTTTGAGAAGCATAGATTGCTCTTTGGTACACAGATTGGATTTGGAAAGTGATGATGGACCTTGCCACTGATTGCACAAGGCAGGGCTGTTATTGATGAGTACTCGGGTAGAACATTATATTTTGAAAAATCTCATTTTGAAGTTTTTCATTGCACTTTAACACACTGGTTATTTCTGATGATAAATAGCAGGAGATTATAAATAAGACAGGTAGGGGAAATGCACCACATGCAAAGGCATAAACAGCCTCAGGCACCAATACTTGAAAGGATCCAAGGAGACTTAGCTCACGGCTCTCGTTAAGGTAAGGAGCCCCTGCTCTGGCAAGGTTAGTGGTGGGACCATGGACACTGAGTTTGCTAACAGATGAGCTGGAATGAATATCCCAATTCCTAGTCATATCAGTCCCACTGGCCCCAATAGCTCCTAGGATGAGAACAATGATGTTTCCAGTCTAACACATTGTTAGGTAGTCAATTGTCCACCATGGATATTCTCTGATGGGTCAATACTATCTATTTTTCACAGTTGTCCCCAAAACATCTCAAGGAGAAAGTGTCCCATGGTGATTGGCCTTGTGACCACTTTCATTTGCTGGTCAATTCTCATATACATGAAGTCTTAGTTTTGGCTTGGATAATTATGTTATAACTTTGAATGATGACTGATGACTTTTCAAAGGCAGATAGATGCTATTGTGATTAATCTCATAGAGTTTAATTTTTTTACTAACCCAACTGATTTTTCATGTGTTTTCTCTAGTCTTCTGTGGGATGGTCTTTCTGTATGCTGTGAATATGTGTTGCTACCATTGATTAATAAAGAAGCTGCTCGGGCCTATGGCAAGACAGGTTATAGCCAGGTGGGAAATCCAAGTAAAGATACAGGGAGAAGGAAGGCAGAGTCAGGGCAGACACCAGCCTGCCATCCAAGGAGCAACATGCCAGCAGACTGTTAATGCCACGTCCACGTGGCAATACATGGATTAATAGAAATGGGTTAATTTAAGATGAAAGAGCTAACTAACAACAAGTCTGAGCTATAGACCAAACAGTTTGTAATTAATACAAGCCTCAGTGTGTTTACTTGGGACCAAACAGCTGTGGGACACAGGAAAACTTCCATCTACACAAGTCAGTGATACTTTTGAAAACAAGTACACACGAATAGGAATCAACAAAATATTCTGATGGAAAGTTCTCTTATTTGAAATATTGTAAGCCAAAATCTAGGATACTATGTGTTGAAAACTTTTATGAGTTTAGGAAATACAGATACTGAACCATAGTTAAAGCCCAGGATGGTGAAAATTACACTAAAGGGCATGGATGTTTCTGGGATGCACAAGTGGAGGGAGAGCATGGTAGTTAAAAACATTGTTTTATTTCAGTCAGATACTCATTGGTCTGCTTTGCTAAGTACAATAGCTTAATGGAGCTGCTGATGCCTACTTCATAGTATGGCTATGAGAAGTAAATGAAATAAGGGATCCAGTATGATGCCTAGTTCCTAGATAACATGTGAGAGACGATGATGACCAACACTTCATGAACTGGTACCACCCTGCCATGCTTACTGTTACTGTTTAACACAACCACCATAATCTTATGATTAATATCACCACCATGATCAACATCACTGACTACTGCCACCATCATATCATCTTATAGACTTTGAATGCCACACTGCAAACCTACCTGGAAGATATCTCAGCTCTTCCTTAAAATCTTGCTTACCACTTTCTTCCTGTTAACACGATGTCATCTGTGACTTAGAGGGACTCTCCGAGGAATGTTGGCCCTAAAGTCATCTTCTACATCGTATGTTGTTTGGCTATCTCTTTAGTTTGCATCCTTTTCCTTCTATCCTTGCCTTCTTACCATGAGGTATCTTGTTGGGCACCATCTGCATCTCTTGGAACTTAGGAGCTGAGTAGTAAAAGAAAGTGTCCAACCATCAGCTGAAGTCTTTCTGTTTCTGAGCATGGTACGCATAAGGCAGGACTAATCCTTAGATTGTAGTCTGCTTTGCCTCTGGGGTATGGTACCATCTTAGTCCCTGGCCCCTCCTTTTCAGGGTCTGGTAATCTAGTTCCTGGCTAGGATTTGTTATTTTCTGGAAACTCAGTCTAGTTGGCTGCATCCTGATGGCCTGCACACTTTATGTAAGTCTTCTGTTCCAGAGGTCTGGACCTCCCTCCCTTGTATGACTCATGAGTTACTAGTTGGCAGCCTAGGTATATGTTCTAAATAAGCTCAAATTACTTCCAGTGTCAGTTTGTATTAGTAGAATGCCTTGTTGCAAGTGGCAAAAACACAATTCAAATAGACTTGAACAAAACCAAAAAAATTTGAAAGTTGCTGGTATTGAATCTAGGGGTTCAGAGTTTACCATTGGAAGTATCTGTGTGTCTTGGTTCCAGTCTCTTTCATGCTGGCTTCTGTGGGTCCATATGTGATCCAGGCATCACAGGGCATGTGGTGAGGGTCGAAACAGAGAGAAAGAGGGGGGGCACACACACACACACACACACACACACACACACACACACACACCAGAGAGAGAAATGGAGAGAAAGAAGGTGTGGAGGAAGAAGAGGGAGGAGGAAGGAGAGAAGGGAAGAGAGGGACTTTTCAATAATTCTTGGTGATGTTTTGTGATTGACACCTATTGTGTTGATGTGAATCAGATGTCCATCCTTGGGACACGTAATGTGAACAAAAGCATGAGGCATATGATGAATAGTCTCGCATGAGGTCAGAGGTCAAATCTATGTGAATTTCTTGGTCAGACATGAGAGTTTCTGAGAAACAACTAGGGGTTCATATCCAAAGAGGAAACTGTATATCTGAAGCTAGAAAAAGAGTATTTACTTATTGCATGGACTGATTCTGAAGGCCTCTACCAACTTAACATAACCCTAAGTTTATCTTGCTAGAGATTGGGGAGAGAATGACATTGGAGACAACAAACCTGTCTGACATCTTATTTCCCATTTACTTCATGGCTGATCTGTGTATTCTTGTTGAAATGGGGATGGCATGGCTTTCAGCTCAGCATTTCCTTTGGCACTTAAATTGCGTAGAACATAGGTCTCTAGCACGCAGTGGGTGCTCAGGTAATACTGGTTCTCTCCTTTGTGTCCCACACTGTATGACTTGCACTTTCATATGTATACTTTCAACAAATCATCGAGCTGTATTGGAGAGGCTGCCAATCATCTTCTTTTTGTTATCATGCCACTGAGATCACAGGGTCTGCCTATCATCATGATTAATAATACCAATAAGAAAAAGGACAATGATCTTGTCATTTTTTTTTTCTGCTCAATCTGATTTTTCCTAGATCTTTTCTATTTTCTTTGAACTAGAAGAAAGGGAAAGTGGAATAGAGAGGAGCAATAGGTCCTCGTTGACCTTGAGACCTTTGGCAGTGTTTTAAATATCTGTACAGCCCTCAGAGAAATAGTACTTGGTTTTACAGTTACCCTTTATTTGTTTATGTATTTTGGGGTTAATTTATGTCCCCTGAAGGTGAAAACAAAGGATCAGGCATTATATGATCAATCCTAGTACTCTGACTATGAAATCCTACCAGTAAATATTGTTTACAGAGTATCTTCTGTAAGTCAAGCATATACGGTATATGATTTATCGTCTACTAATGTATTTATCAGCAGAACATGTCAGTATTATGCATGCATTTATTCATCCCATTGTTGTCTATCTATCCACTCATCTGTGCATCTATCCATATCCATTCATTTGTCTATCCATTCACACCTTCACTTATTCTTCTATTAATCTACTTACACATCTTCCATTAATCTATTGACTCATCTGTCCATCCAGTCACTCAACATTAATTGAAATTATATCAATTTTAGACTTTTTAATTTCTCATCCCAATAGATCCTTATCTTGCTCCAGGTAAACTAATGATGTCATTGCCAGTCTGGAGAAGATATAACAGATTTTCCACCCAACACTCATAATTATTATCAGGGTTAAATAAGTGACATGGAGAGCCAACAGGGCTATAAACAAACAGAACATATTCTCTGTTCAACTTTCAAACTCAAGAGGAGGAAATGGAAGACTCTTCACTGACTTTTAAAGTGTCTCTACAAGAAATGATTCATAACCTTAGTATATTAAAGTGACATACAATGACCATCTTCCTGTTTTGGAGGTCATAAGTATGAAATAGGTCTCTTGGAGTTTACAAAAATGTCTCCTTTATGGGTGGGCTTTGTGGAATAATCTGTTTCTTACATTTTGTAATAACTGCCTGAATTCTGCTTGTGACCCCCATCCCCACGTTTAAGGACAGAAACTATATTCCCGTAACATCCTTTCCCCTTGCTTCATCTCTTCTATTAAGAAGTCTGCTTTCCCTTTCTGTCTTCTGGAGAGTTCCATATGATACTTATGGATCTAACTGGACCCATCTGGTTTATCTAGATTATTTATGGTAATCTACTTGTCATGAGATGTCAACTTACCACAGTAGTCAAGTCCCCTTGTTCCAGTTAATTGGAGTGTTTAAAGGTTCAAGATTTAAGACAAGGGTACATCTAGGGATCATTGTTTGTCACTGCCGATGTTATTACCATGCATGCTTCCCCCAGGAAAGTGGCTAAATCTTAGTTGCCTCACTTGAAAACTGGTCTTAATAAAAGCATTGCCATCATTAAATCTTGACGTTGAAATGTAAAAGCCCTCCTAAAGAAGTTAATGGGACAGGCAGGCATAGCAGCTGCTCACTAAAATGGTGATATGTATGGATATGAAGATGCCAGTGACGAGCCTCTGCGAAGTGATTTCTCTGCAACTCTCCTGGAGAGTGACCAGATGGATGGGAATGAACAGAAGGTCAAATAGGGTCTCTCCATCAAAAGCTTTTATCATAACTAAGTCTAGAGATTGTCTTTGGGACCCAGTGTCTAAGGCTCTTTATCTAGAGCAATGATTTGATATAGGTACACTGTACGTCTATGCGTGCTGAACCCCATTAATATATAAAACAGATGTCTGTTGATAAACAACTTAAAAAATATTTGCCATAGTCAGAAATAGAACATTAAGTTTCCAAAAGGTATGCATGCTTATGTTTTTAATTAAAGAATGAAGGGTGGTAGAGTATGGGAAGAAGGGTACAGTGTTTTTGCTCAATGCAGTACTGCTTTTAACATTCAGAACATGAATACTGTGATTCCCCCTTTTTTCTCTCTCTTTTTTTTCCTGCATAGATAATATCTGAATTTCCCAAAGCAATTTGGTTTTTCATTTGTAAGGTCCACAGGTATCATTTCCAAAAATTGTTCAGAATAAAACTTACTTCAAAATGTAATCAAACTGCAAAAATTGCTCGACAAGCAAGGATTACATTCAGGAAGTGACATTTATTTGTCCCTCATCCACGGCGAGGTCTGTACTGGCACACGTGAAAGGACTTGGCATATTTGTCCCATCGTGCCCTGTCCCTGCTGTGAGGGAGCTTCCTCAATCTGGCCACGCTGCATTCCCTTAAATGTCACCTATCAGAGAAGCAAAGAACTGTCCCATACTGATACGGTGCCAAATTTAGTGGCGTTTTGTTTCACTGTAGAATTCCTGATTTCTGCGTGTGAGTTGTTTGTCAGACAGTGGAAATTCCCTTGCTCCAGAGGAAGGGTCTCTCTGTGCTCCTGGTGGTGTGAGAATTCAGCCAGGAGACTCTCTGGAGTATAATATCAGCTACCTCATATGGTTGCTGGGTGTTCAGTTACATGAGAAAACATATTGGAATCAATTAATATAGCTCCAAAGTCACAGTAGGATCTTAGAAAATGGCAGTTGTTTTGTCTCATTTGTTCTAGTTCTGTTGTTATTTCAAATTTATCCATACTGCTTAACTTGTATTCCTTTCTCTTTTAACAGAAAGAGCCATCTCAGACCAAATTATCTTTTGCTGAGTCCCAAACAAGCTTTGGAGTATTGACAGGCTACTTGAAGGCATGAAGGCTAGTGATACCTTTAGCTCCAGGGAAATCAAGTACTGCTTAGCTCTTCCATATCCAGCAGAGGTCAAAGTAGCCCTGTGCAGTACACAGAACACTTTCTTATGCAGTTTTCCATACAACGCTCACACTGGTAGAGCAGCTTCAGAACCATCTTATTGATAATTTGATAGTCCAGTCCCAAGAACCAATTTTACCTGAAGGTATTGGGTATTTTACCATCTAGAGGCCTCCTGTGTCTACAGTTTAGCTTCAAATTCCAGATGTGAACAGCTAGTGGTGGGGTGGGCTCCTTGATACCTGTGCCTTGGGCCTTGTTCCTACTGCTGCCCTTTGTCTTTGCTTCTTTCCTTCTATAGTGAGTTACATGATATCTCTGTCTTTTTCTAGTGCACTGACTTTCCACGTTTCTGCTTGGCACAGCAGAAATTGGCACCTTGTTCTAAAACTCAACTGAGGAGTCAGGACAGATTTTTCCACTGACAGTGCTGAGCTAGACTCTTGAGTCTCAAATTATTCTGTGTGTTTTTTTTTAACCTGTGTGCTGGGGAAACTTCCACTGATCCACCAATCCATTGATCCATTGATCATTGATCTGCCAATCAATAGATCAATCAATGGATCCATCCATCCACTTATCCATCCATCTGTCTTAGTTAGTTAGTGTTTCTGTTGCTATGATGAAACACCATCACCAAAAAGCAAGTTGGGGAAGAAAGGGTTTATTTAGCTTATACTTCCATATTTCTGTTCATCATTGAAGGAAGTCAGGACAGGAACTGAAACAGGGCAGGAACCTGGAGGCAGGAGCTAATGCAGAGGCCATTGAGGGGTGCTGCTTACTGGCTTGCTTTCCATGGCTTGTTCAGCCTGCTTTCTTATAGAACCCAGGACCACCAGCCTAGCGATGGTACCATCCACAATGAGCTGGGCCCTCCCACATCAATCACTAATTAAGAAAATGACTTACAGTCTGATTATATGGAGGCAGTTTCTCAATTTAGGCTCCCTCCTGTCAAATAACTCTAGTTTGTGTGTCAAGCTGACATGAGACTAGCCAGCACATCATCCAACCACTGTTTATTCAATGAGGTCTATCTAACCCTATTGATACAGTATAAAACTGTATTTCTAGCCTTTAAGAAAAACCCCACTCCAATGAATGAAATAAGTAAGTAAATAGTTATGTATTTACATGAGAAGCCTCAATGAGGGGCACTGAATTTTGAGTTGAGAAGTTACAGGAGTATGCATGGAGGAGGTAACACCAGAGCTGAGTTAGAGGCTAAGAAGTTGTTAAGTAGACAAGGAAGGGCATCACTACTGTCAACTATGTGTCATGCCTGCAACCTGACTTCTAATTCCAGACTCATTACTCTTAATTCTTCATTCTCTCAAAGAGTAGCTATGATGAACTAACAATATTACCTGTAAATTCATATATGGAAGCCTTATTCTCAATATGACTGTATTATAATATAGCCATATTGAAATAATTATTGCTAAATAAAATCATAAGTGCATGATTGCTGTAGCATGTCTTTCTGCATGCTGTGAACATGTGTTGCTCCCATTGGTAATAAATAAAGCAGCTCTGGCCTATGGCAAGGCAGCTTAGAGGCAGGTGGGAAATCCAAGCAGAGATATAGGGAGAAGGGTGGAGTCAGGGAGACAATGGCCTGCTGCCCAAGAAGCAACAAGATGCCAGCAGACTGGTAATGCCACAGCTATGTGGCAATATATAGATTAATAGAAATGGGTTGAGTTAAGTTCTAAGAGCTAGCTAACACGAAGCCTGATCCATAGGCCATAGAGTGTGATATAAGCTTCTGTGTGTTTACTTGGGACTGAGTGGCTGTGGCACGCAGATGGGAGAGATTCGTCCTGACCACAGGGCTGGGCATGACTGAAGAAACTTCTGACTACACAGGATCTTAATCTAATAGACTTTTTTTTTTTTTTTCAAGACAGGGGTTCTCTGTGTAGTTTTGGTGCCTGTCCTGGAGCATGCTCTGTAGACCAGGCTGGCCTCAAACTCACAGAGATCCACCTGGTTCTGCCTCCCAAGTGCTGGGATTAAAGGTGTGAGCCACCACCTCCTGGCCCCAATAGACTCGTATAAGAAGAAAAGAGGACAACAGAAATTACTCCGCTATGTAAGGGCATAGTAGGAAGTCAGTCAGGAGGGAAGAGAGTTTTCATCAGGAGTTGAATAGCATTTGATCTTAGATTTCCTAGCACCCAGAGGTGTGAGAAAATAAATGGAACCAGTCTATGGTATTTTGTTGTGGCAAGTCTGGTAAGGCTAAGATGGTAGCTGCTCTGTAGACCTTTTAGTCACACAACAGATACCTTGTGAGTGATAAGCAGATTCCTGAATGAGAACAGGCTAAGTGCCTCAACTGTGTCATTTCACTTGATTTCCATCATGACACTTTTAATTCCGTTTTTTTCAAAGATGATTAGCACACTGATGCCCAGAGAAGATCAGTGTCTCATATAAAGTTTTCTAGAAGGTCTGGGAGTTTGAACTTCAGTCTACTTGTTGCAAATTTTGAGTATATATTCTCTAATTTCTAAGAGAAGTAAAAACCTACA
>CABHPQ010165213.1:24884-56879 GCA_902168405.1 Peromyscus aztecus | reverse complement strand
GTGTGTGTGTGTGTGTGTGTGTGTGTGTGTGTGTGTGTGTGTGTGTTTGCTCAAACAAAATGCATCGCTTAATGAGAGTGTGGTTAGGAAAGCCGGGCGGGGCAGTGCATGCCTTTAATCCTAGCTCTCAGGAGGCAAAAGAAAATCAAGAAGTTTCAGTACCTAAGGCCTTGGGGGAGTGTTAGTGTCTTTCTTTACACCATCTCCTCCAGGAAGTCTTCAGAGATAACTCCTTCCCTAACAGGGCTTAGATGAGCAGACACCCCCCCCACCCCCCACCCCGCCGCCGCCGCCCCCAGAGCCCTTGGGTCAGCTTATTAGCCCTAGGACATGTGGCGCCTGCAGCGGGGCCAGGGCTTAGCAGCCTCAGTAGGTTACTGCAGTGTTGGGACACAGCAACCAGAGTGGTAGAGATGATGCACAGAGGGGACCCGGCAGTTGAGCAGCTCTGGGTCTCCAGAAATACAGAACAATGGCCACAGCCGCTTGCAGTGAATCTGGGATCCGCTAGTTGGGCCGGCTGTGGGCATAGGGGCTTGCTCGGTGCTGCAGAACTGGGGTAGGCAGGACCTCGAGGTCCGGCCTCCCAACGTCAGCTTTGCCTAACAGTTTAGACCTACCTTCCTTTCACTTTCTTGCTGGTGTTCGTGTGACCCCCTTGGGCTTTGAACTTCCTTAGCTTCCTCAAATCCATCTACTCTGCACTCAAGGTGCCTCACTCCATCTTCCAGAACACACAACAGCCTCTTTGCACAGAACACAGGTTGGAAACTAAGCTTTTGGCTCTTGGCCACTGCAGCCTGACCCCTGCTCCCATGCTGGATGTGAAAAGACCCAGGAACTGTTCAACACCAACACCCGACAGCCAGATCCAATGGAATTGGCTCCATTGGATGGGTCTGAGCAATCCATTTTGGGCTTGTCTTATTCCTTATGCTTTGTCCTGAACCCTGAAATGTCCACCTTTTTTTTTTTTCCTTTGTCTTTAGACTACAAAGTTTAGGGGATGGGGAAACGATGTCAGTGCTGCTGGTAGGGTTGAGAATGTATGGAAGAGGTGAGGGTGGCTGTCTAGAATAAAGCCACAGGTACCTCAGGAGCAGGTTGTTGATGCAACCAAGCTGAGCCTGGGGTAGAATAGGAGTTAGGATGTTGGGTAAATGTGTACTCAGGATGCATCTCCCTTCCTGGTTCTCACTTGGCTGCGTTAAATTTTGACGTATGAAGGCCGTAATGTTGCAGATAACATCTGTAAAGCAGACATGGTAAGAAGGAAGGTGCAGCTGATCGATTTGCCATTTGCTGGACATAATACTTCAGGGAATACTGGTTCAAGTTGGAGGGACTCTGCCCCAGTAACCTCAACATCTGGGGAGTGGGAGGTGAACTGTGGGAGCTGCCAGTCAACAGGGGTTCAAGTTCAAGTGAATGGGGAAGGTCGCTGAGAAGTGTTACTCAGCAGAGCCTGACAAAAACAAGCAAATGCAATATAGCAGTCACTGTCTCAGGCCTCCAAGATGAAGAATGCTGGGGAAATGGGAAAATATATATATATATAACTTTAAAAAACATTCTATTGAACTGAATGTGAAGACCTGTGCAAACCAGACTTAAGAATGAAATGATTGTCTTCATGAGTTCGGAAGTTACTTACAAGCCAAAGTTGGGGGATGCAGCATGTAACTTCAATAGTGAACCATATAAAGAGGTGGGAAAACTGAAGATAGTTCGGCTCACATTTTTCTCCTCGGCAACATGCCCTTCTTAGAGAGAACACAGACGTTAGGATCAAAGAAATGAGTTAAGTTCTTGGGTAACCTGCAGCTGTGTGATTGCTCAGGTAGCCGATTTGGAATCCCTAGAATTTCAGCTTCCATCTGCTAAACTGGACCAAGGTGAGAAGCCAGTGACATTAAGTGTCTGTCACACCTGGCGGGAGCTACTCACACAGAAAAATCACTGTCACTGGAATTATTACACATAACAGGAAGCTATTTTTTTTTAAAGAAATCATGCTATGGTTTAATAGGTAGTTGACAAACATTATTAATAGAGAGAATCTTGTGGTTTAAATGAGAAATGTCCCTCATAGTCTCTAATCGGTGATGTTGTTTGGGGGAGTTTAGGTGGTAGAACCTTGTTGGGGGGGCATTATGTCATTGGGAGCTGGCTTTGGTGTGAAGGGCCTTGTGGCTTCCGGGTTACCTTTTCTGTCTTGTGTTTATGAGAAGAGCTGTGAGCTCTCAGCACCCTGTCTCTGTTGCCATGCCTACAGCCTTGGCACCCATGCTTCCCTACCAGGGTGGACTCATCTCCCTCTGGAGAGGTAAGCCAAAACAAACTCCTCCTTCTAAAGTTGCCTCAGTCATTTTTTGTTACAGCAACAGAAAAGTAACTAATCAGGCACTAAGCTCAAGAGGCAGAGAGGCAGGTGGATCTCTAGCGTTCTAGGACAGCCAGGGCTACACAGAGAAACTCTGTTTCAAAAACAAACAAACAAACAAACAAACAAAAAACACAAAACAAACAAACAAAAAGTAGTACTAAGTATTGTAGCTAGTCATGTCCTCCTTCCTTTAGCTAAAAGACAGTCATTCCTGACCAAGATCTTAGCATTTTTTCTTCCCCTCCCTCCCTCCCAACCTCTCTCCCTTCCTCCCTCCCTCCTTCTCTCCATCCCTGCCTCCCTCCTTCCTTTCTTTTTATTTTTTGAAACAGGGTCTCTCTACATAGTCCTGGCTGTCTAGAATTTTCTCTGTAGACTGAACTCACTATGTAGATCAAGCTGGCCTCAAACTCACAGAGATCTATCTGCCTTTGTCTCCCAATGGCTGGTTTTAAAGGCATGTATCATCATGACTGGTAGTTTTTTGTTTCTTGGGTTTTTTGTTTGTTTGGTTGGTTTGGGGGGTTGTTGTTGTTGTTTTTGTTTTGGGCCTGGCATTTTCTTAATTATAATTTGTTCTATCTAATAATAATAAAGATGAGTCTGGTGTTACAGGCATTTAACTCCAACTATTCAGGAGGACAAGGCAAGAGAAAACCAAGTTCAAGGCCAGCCTAGGCAATTTAGAAAGAATTAGCTTCAAAGAGTACAGAGGGCTGAAGATGTAGGTCATTTGTTAGAGTGCTCGCTTAGCATGCTTTAGGTTCAATCCCAATCATGCTTAAAAAATGTTTACAAACTGTGGCTGTAATTCAGTAATCAAATGTATAATAAATAAGGCAAATGGATGTGAGCAGATCCTTCCATAGGACTATTCTGAGGACTCCTTGTAATTCAAGGTCCATTTGGATGTCTGAGAGTTCCCAGTTCATTGTGCCTTCCCAAGGGCAGTTGATCTGTCCTTGCTAAGGTGCTGTAGAGTGTGTGGGGAAGAAAAAAAAAAAAACCAGAACTGTGTTTCCTGTCTCCAAATCCTTAAATCATGGGCAGAAATGGCAGAAAGGAAGATGAATTAAACAGTAAGTTAATATTGCTCCCATTCTGTTCTCAGGGACCACAGGATGTGATTTCCATGACAAAGGTTGTATTTACATTATAAAAGAGTCTTTTAGGCGTTTTGTAACTAATCCTCTTAGGCGAAGGCCTGCAAAGAATTGCCTGGACTCACTGAACAGTGCTTATATGGTTTTCTCATTCTACAGGAGACTGAAAGAACATTGATACGGTAGGTGATGTATACCATTTGGAATACAGCTCCAAGGACTTGGTAGTAGGAATGTGTGGGAGTCGTAGGGTCCAGCTGAGTGGGCTGCGTGGACAAAAGCTTGGCCCAGGTGAGAGTGAGAGCACTGGACATGGTCATTAGTATGATGCCTTCCGTATCTAGAGGACCTTCCTAATGATGGTGTGGCAAGTAGAAGATCCCAATCATTCGTCCAAAGAGGGTGGCCCACTCGGTTATGCTGAAGTGGTCAGGATGGAGACAGAATTGGCTGCTACAAATGGGCCTGAAAGCCCTAGACAGGAATTTTAGTGTGATGTAAGGGTCGAATGAGAAAAACAATGACATGCTTCAGAAGAAATTCAGTGAGGTTTCTATGGCTGCTCGAGAATTTCCCGTGTGGGAGGTGAGTGGGGTAGTGAAGAGGTCAGATGCGGTTCTGCTCTAAGTTACTTCATAGTGTGCAGAGTTGTGTTTTCAACTGGGCCTTAGCCTTGGTGAGTCTAGTTTACAGAGCAGCTCCTCTTGAAAGCTGTACTCGACATGAAGTTCTCTCATAGTGTATAAACCAGTGGTTTCTTGGGCTGTGCCTTGATGTCTCTGCACCTTGGTGGACATATAATCAACACCATCTGTCTAGCACTACCCGTGGGGCACAGACTGATAGATGACTTACTTGTAGGAAGGGTGCCACACTATAATTTATCAGAGTGAATAGGCATTGTAGGAGCACATAGGCATAGTAAAACTCTATCAAGCAAACCAGGCCAAGAGCTTATCTAACATCCAGACCAAGGAAAGGCTACAACACCCTCCCCTGGACCCCATGAACCCAACAACTGTGGTGGTAACAGTTCCCTTCAAACTGCAATCTGGCCACCCAGGGTGTAAGTCAAGGCACTGGACAGGCAGAGAACCCCCCAGGACTTCAGCTGGGCTTAGTCTCCAATGCTGATGTGACCTACTAGAATTGCCCCCCCACCATGTGCCTGCATTAGTCCACCTGGAGCCGCTGTCCACTCATTTCTCTGTCTAGACCTAGTCTGGACCTTCACCTCCATGGCCTCCAGGATCCCATATCTTGATTCTGCAGTTCGAATTAACCCTAAACTTGATGTAACTCTGACCCGGAACCTTCACTCTGCAGCAGTGCCTCCAGCAGGGTTCCTTATCTAACCCCAGCAGAAATCCTTTAACCGTCCTATTACCTTCAGCTTCTGCCTCCCATTTAGAACCCTTTGAAACTCCTTGCACTCTGCTGTGGTCCTGGTTAGCTATCCTTAGCCTGTGTGTGCGCGTGTGTGTGTGTGTGTGTGTGTGTGTGTGTGTGTGTGTGTGCGCGCGCGTGTGTATTTACTGTGTGGTGTGTAATGTAGGAGTTAATAATAGCAGTCAACATTGGAATAAAAGATTTTGTCTTTTCCTTTCCCAGCTACCAAGGGAAAGCAGGGCTACTTAGCAACTTGCTTCCAATGAAACTAATGTAGCTTGTGAATTCGTTGTTATTCAATCCATTCTGGCACTGTGGAATGACACAAACGTGTCATCAATGGTTCTGACACAGTAGGCTCATGACAACTCCACTCGGAGTGTGAATGCTGAGATGAATGTTCTCTCTTGTTTGTGCAATCAAACAACCACCATCTGTCCAGCACAAATCACAAAGCAAAGACTGACCAACGGCTTATTGACGCAAATCAAACGAATCACCTGTGAGCACGTGCATGTAGCAGATCCGTGTCACAAACGCACCAGAACAGTTGTTACTGGGACCTTCCTCCGGCCTCCCCTCAGCGAGCTCCCCAGTCTTTGCAAACATCATCGAAAGTATTCAGACAAGACACAGAGAGTGTGGTGTGGAAGCCTGGGAGTTTATTTCAGAGTAGATAGGGTACACTCAAGGCGAGAGTGGACAGTAGTAGGGAAAGGGTCCATACAGAGGGAAACACTCTCTTTGGAAAGAGTAGACAACAGCCAGTGAGAACATTGTGTCCATCTACATACGAAAAGGCAGCTTCCTGGGCGGTGTTTTCTTGTCCCCTTCACCAACCCGTCCACTTGGACTAACTCTTAAAGGAGGGGACAATGGTATATCTTCGTTCTTTACCAGAAAGTTCCCAGCTAGACAGTAACCTTGTCATCTTTGGGGAAGTTTGGAATGTCATGTCTTCACTCGAGCCAATGATGAAATCTATCTTTTGGCAAGGAACTGAAGTCCTGCGGTTTCAGGTGTTAGTTTTACAAGCTGCCAGTGAGGAAGGGTCTATCCTCAATAATGATCAAGCCTTCTCATAGCTGACCTAACAGCTCACACTCAAAAGTTGAAACCATAAAGCCTGTAGGGGATAGCTCTTGGTTACTTTTCTGTTGCCGTGAAGAGACATCGAGCTCAGGGCAACTTAGAGAAGAGTTTATTGGGGGCTCACAGTTTCCAAGGGTGTGCCCGTGACGATGATGGCAGTGAGCATGGCAGCAGGCAGTAAGCTCTCGTGGCAGCTTAGAGCTTACATCTTGAAACCACAACCACAATGCAGAGAGAGAGAGAGAAAGCCAACTGGCAATGGCATGGACTTTTGAAATGTCAAAGCCCACCCCCCAGTGACACACCTCCTCCAATAAGGCCACACCCCCTAATTGTTCCCAAAGGGTTTCACTGCCTGGGGACCAGGTATTGAAATACATAAGCCTGTGGGGGCTATTCTCATTCAAACCACCCCAGGTACTGAATGGATCTGGCCACTTAAAGCTGAAATGAAGCATAGAAGGCTTTAAGGTCTTCACACTTGCTGACTTCTAGGTCTCAGGATGCTCAATAGAACCCAGAGAGACTGAGTTAGATTGCTACATGATGATCTAAGGGTTGATTGACTACAAATACAAAGAAACAAAATTAAAACAGCGTTTACGCACCCAAAGACCAAAGACCACTATGAAGATTCTAATAGGCACAGCCCACTTCCACCATGAAAATCTGAAAATCTGTGGCTCAAAGTGCACTATGTGGCACTCACAATGATCTTAGGAAGCTCAAAGTGCCCTATTCAGAGTGCCTAGTGTTATATATTAAAACCCACAATGGGCTGGGCGGTGGTGGTGCACACCTTTAATCCCAGCACTTGGGAGGCAGAGGCAGGCGGATCTTTATGAGTTCGAGGCCAGCCTGGTTTACAGAGTGAGATCCAGGAAAGGCACAAAGTTACACAGAGAAACCCTGTCTTGAAAAACCAAAAACAAACAAACAACAAACCCACAATGGAGCTCCATTGGGCTGATGCCCTGCATTG
The DNA here is from genome assembly GCA_902168405.1 of Peromyscus aztecus. Lineage (NCBI taxonomy): Eukaryota > Metazoa > Chordata > Mammalia > Rodentia > Cricetidae > Peromyscus > Peromyscus aztecus. The sequence continues at coordinate 49,927 of CABHPQ010165213.1, read as the reverse complement.
AGATCATGTTACACTTGCACGGAGTACAGGGTGTGCGTGCTGTGATGCTCAGAGCTCCTGGAGCTCCAGGGACCCTGGGTGTAGGCCATAGTCCACCCAAACAGTTTATAGTACATCTGTTCAGAGACCACACTGCATATGCATAGAGTTACCAGTGCACCTTTCATAGCCATTCATAGCCAAAATACACCCGAAGCTCATATAGCCCTGAACAGAGCTTGTAGTGACCTACGCAGACGTCACAGTGAACCTGTGCTGCTCCCATAGAGTCATGTATCAGGCTCAGAGTGGCCTGTTTAGAGCTCATACTGCATCTTCACTGAGGTCATAATGCCCTGATTCGAACTCCTACTTCACTTGTGTAGAGCCCAGAATGCCATGGCCACAGCTTATGATGATGCCCCATTGATACATGTTTGAATTCTGTGTTGAGCTCATAGAGCACTGTATCCTTCAAAATGCCCTTTACGTAGCTCATAGTGCACCTCTGTGTGGCGCACAGTGCTCACCATCAGAGGGTACGGTATCTATGGAACTCGTGGTGGCCTCTGTAGAGCCCAAGTGCACTGCACAGAACTCACAGTGCATGGATCAGGACTCACCGGGCCATGTATAGAGTTCACAGTGCATGTGGGAACTCACGTACGGCAGTAATACATGATCATGGTGTGACAGGATAACTATAGACCTCACAGTCTCCTCTGTGCCTCTCAGAGAGCAGTTGTAACAACAGCTCACAGTGGCCTCAGAGGTGCCATACTACACTTATATCCATCTCATAGTGTCCTTTATAGAGGTCATAAAGCCATTTATTGAACTCATAATGCCATGTATATTGGCTTCAGTGACCTGTTTGGAGCTTGTATTGCCTTGCTTATAGCTCACAGTACACAGTGTAGAGTTCATAATGCGCTTTATGGAGATCATAGTACTCCTGAGTAGAGAACATCATAGTGCAAATTTATTGAGCTCACAGTGTCTTGTATAACGCTCATGCAGCACATTTTGTAGCAATCATTGTTCCCACTATGCATTCATCATGTTTCTCTGTATGATGTCCTGGTGCCCTGTATAGCATACGTGATACCCTACATGCAACTCCTAATGGATACTGTCTAAGCCATTCTTTGCTGTACATAATTCGTTTTGCCTGCTCTAGAGTCTATAGTGCTCTGCAGAAGTGCCATGTTATAGTATAGGAGGCTCACATTGCCCTGCATAGACCCTATAGTGCATCTATGTATTGCAGCGCACTTGTCTAGAGTAGATAATTGCACATCTGTGCCTAATATTTGACCATTTATGACTGTGCAGCAGAATGAGACATATAATTCCCTCTATGGAAAGTGTGGTACCATCAATTCATCTCATATTACGCTTTTGTTCGGGTGCATTGTGGTCCATACAAAGATCTTCCTGCTTTTGTATACATCTCATAATACAAATTATAGCTGTCATCAATTTGTGAATAGAATGACAGGGCCCAGTAGATTGGAAAGTGTACCCAGAACAGACTTCGTGAAGCACTCTGTGCATTTATAACCACCGTAAGTACTTACAACTCCCCGGCCCCCCATTCAGCTCACAGTTCACATTGTAGAGATTGTGGTTCCTTATGTAGAAATCATCTTGCAAGGCATAGACATCATAGCATCTGATATCATCTCATGCTGCCCGTATTGATCACTGTTGTCCTGTACATAGCACACAGCTGCTGAACAGAGCACCTGGGGCTCTTAGTGAAGATCTCAGTGCACCTGCACACAAAAAAAGAAACGCCAAGAATAGCCTAAACCCTTAATGAATTTGTAGACTCAGAAGCCCCTCTCTCGCCTCAGTTGCTCACAGATCCTAGTGGCTGTACCCCCTACTTCCTGCACAAACTTCTCTTACTCTCATTACCACACAGTTGCTTGCAGACTGTTACAGCTAGGACTGTCCGCTCTCTGAGTTCTAACTCAGAAAACAGTAACTTTTTTCTCTTTAATATTTTCTCTTGTCCCTCTTTCTATCCCCCAAGACTAGCTAAAATCCCATGCCTGCTTGCCCTGATGCTCTAGGAATTCTCACTCTCTCTAAAGATGCACCCCGCCCCAGGAGGCAGGATGCAGATTTCTTTCCTGAGCTTACCTGCCTTTTTGACTCTAACTCAAAGTCCGCTGTGGTGATTTGAATAAAAGTGGCCCCCATAGGCTCAGAGAGAGTGATGCTATTAGGAGGTGTGACCTTGTTGGAGTAGGTGTGGCCTTGTTGGAGTAGGTGTGGCCTTGTTGGAGTAGGTGTGGCAGTGTTAATCCCAGTAAACCAGCCTTTAATCCCAGGGAGTGGTGGTAGAGAGCAGAAAGGTATATAAGGCGTGAAGAAACTCGAGGCATTTGCCCTGGAGAGGCATTTGCCCTGGAGAGGCATTTGCCCTGGAGAGGCATTTGGCCTGGAGAAGAATTTGGGCTGGTTAAGCATTCAGGCTTCTAGCAGCAGGTCAGCTGAGAGTCATTCGGATATGAGGACATAGAGGCTTCCAGTCTGAGGAAGCAAGACCAGCTGAGGATCCCGTAGGTGAGATAGCTGTGGCTTGTTCTATTACTCTGACCTTCCAGTGTTCACCCCAATACCTGGCTCAGGTTCGGATTTGTTTTATTAATAAGACTCTAAGATTCATGCTACACTGGGGGATGGGCTTTGAGGTCTCAGATGCTCAGGTCTGGGTGTGTCATTGTCTCTTACTGCTGCCTGTGGATCCAGATATAGAACTCTCAGCTACCTCTCCAGCACCATGTCTGCCTGCAGGCCACCATGTTTCCCACCGTGATGACAATGGACTAAAGCTCCGACAGCTGTAAACTAGCCTCAATTAAATGTTTTCCTTTATAAGAGTTGCCGTGGTCATGGTGTCTCTTCACAGCAATAGAAACCCTAACTAAGACATCTGTCTTCTTCCAGCAGCTCAGTTCCTTAGCTTGCCTGCTCTGTTGTTTTTTCTCTCCAACTCCAATAAAAATTTCCTTGAGTTTTCCTTTTAAGTCCATCTTTAAATTCTGGTATCTATGAGACCAGAAGCCGGTAAAAGAGACCCTTTTATCCTCAGGTAGGTGTTGTAGAATAGGATATTATTTTAACTGTGTAACGATGTGCTACATTTATGTTGCAATATATTACTTTAGCTGTGTAAAGGTGTGTTACATTTGTTTATGCTGCATTTGTTTAATATGTAAAGATATGTTGCTGTTTCCCCTTGACTGTCCATGGCACCTGATGGGTCTAATAGAAAGCTGAGCAGCCGATAGGCAGGCAGTAGAGTGGTATGTGGGGCTGGTGGGCAGAGAGAAAAAGTAGGAGGAGAAATCTAGGCTTGAGAGAGACAAGAATGAGGGAGAAAGGGAGGGAGATGCCTGGGGCCAGTCAGGCAGCTGCCAGCCTGCCAGATGTGGAGGAGCAGGGAAGTAGGACAAACGGAATGAAAGACAGGTAAAAAGCACGGAGGCAAAATGTAGATGAAGAGAATCAGGTTAAATTAAGTCATGAGAACTAGTGAGACAAGCCTAAGTGAAGGCCAAGCCTTCATAATTCATAATAAGTCTCGGTGTCTTTATTTGAGAGCTGGTTGGTGGCCCAAGAGAAAGCCTGTTACAGGTAGGTACATTCATTCCTGGAAACGTTCTCATGCGTATACCCCCAAAATCATGTTTTGCGAAATTCCCCAGCACTCTGTGGCCTAGTGAGGTCAACAAACAGCAACTCCAAGATATGGATTTTTTTTATTAAGAGGTAAACAGGCAGTTATTGTTCTTACTGTGTCTCTGGCAGAAAGGACATAGACTCTCCATTGACATACACTCATGATTGCATATCAAAGCCCATTTCAGGCTCCAATAGTCCCTTGGTTATGAAATGGACAATGTTCCTTTTCAAGGATGGGCTCATGATGCTCTCGCAGATGACTTACGTGTGAGACTGCATCTATGTACCTTTGTCTGGTATAAAGTAGCTCTATCATGGGGTGATGGAGTAGTGACCCTTCTCAGTGCTCTGACCAAATGCCTGACAGAAACCAACTTATGGTCTGTCCATCGTGGCAGCAAGGCCATAGAGGCAGGAACAGATCTATCTATGGAAGCAGCAGAGAGAGGCGGTGGCTGTTCACAGGGCAGCAGACAAGAAGCAGCTCAGGTCAGAACCAGGATGCATATAACCTCCAAAGGACCTTCTGACCCGCTTCTACTAGCCAGACTCCACATTTGCCAGTCTCCATAGCCTTTAAAATAGTACTACCAGTTGGGTACTGAGTATTTAAGATATGAGCCTGCCTGGGTATGGTGGTGCACTCCTGTAATCCCAGCTCTTAGGAGATAGATGCAGACAGATCATGAGTTCAAGGCCGGCCTTTGTTACATAGTTGGTTCAATGCCGTCCCAGGCTACACGAGACTGTCTCAAAAAGCAAACAAAAACATAGGGCTCTGGAAGACATTTCAGATTCAAATCACAACAGGTAGTTACAGGCCAGAGAAAAATATTACAAAGATGTGTGATGTAAGCCCTGGGAAAGTTCTCTGGACCAATCTCACACAAAATAGGGATGCTTATGGCTCTAAGTGACTGATTTCCTTATCTCTACTCACTTGAATATATTTCTTTGCTGAGTGTTTTATTTCTTTTCTGCCTGGATTGATTTGATGAACTAGCTACGAGGAATGTTTTTGGAGTCATGACTTCCCCATTTTTGTGGGATGTAGACCGTATACTGAGAAATGATCTAGAAAGCTGGCTTCACCAGAATGCACAGTGGTATTTGCTCCTGGACCTGAGATTCTCCTGGTAAACTAAACATTTAGCTTGAAGCATTTCAGTTCTTGTTTAGAACATTATACAACATTCCTTATTAATATTTGTGCTTATGTAACTATAGTTAAGTGTTTGGACCTTCTCTTTGTGAAGGAAGGAAGGTTTTGAGTTTTACAGACAAATATACATCCACTCTGTTAGTTTTATGAATGTTACTTTTCAAGGCAGTTGTGGTAGAATCAAGTGCCTTAGCCCAATATGGTGGCAGGAAATAGTCTGTTGGATAGTCTTAGAACATCTTCCCCTCTTCTGATAAAATTGAAGTCAAGTCTTTTTTTATTTTCAAAGAATGCTACTTAGAGATTTTCTTATAAACTAAATTTCTTTCAGTGAGGGGATGGGAAACTATTTTGTTATTAATATTCCAGAGAATTTTGTTTCATGTGGCTCTTTAAAAGGAAGTAAGTGATTATTGTGGGTTGGGTCTATATTAGTTGGCTTCTCTGTACTTCCTAAGAGGAAGGCTTTGGACAATGGGGTCATGAACTCATTTCAGTATGATTATAAGTAGGTGGGTCCAGACACATCCCCTTTGAGCTTTCCAGTCCAGTCAAACAGACCATCTCTTCTACACTTCCCCATCAGGCTTTCAATAGACTCACAACAAGAAGGTCTACTCACTTAACTATAAAAGCAGTTCTAGGGCTAGGTGATGTTCACATTTGGTTGGATAAAGCTTAACTTTGAAGAAGATGACTAATAATTTTTATTTAAAAAGTAAGATAAATATTAGCATGACTTTTATAGTCAAGTATGAGCTACAGAAGAAATACTGGATGTGCACGTTCCAACTTCAACACATACTCGGGAAAGCTATGCTGATAATGATGTTCTGTACTTGCCAAAGTTCAGGGTTCGTTCTGAAGCTAACAAATGAACAGCTTGCAGTATGGGTGTTCTGCTGCACCAGAATCTATAGCTGACTTTGATTTCTCCTGTGTTGGTCTCACACACGCTCTGTTTACTGATTTTCCAAGACTAGATTATTCTAGGCATGAGAGAGCTGTAAATAAACCAAAAACCAAAAACCAAAAACACATAGCACTATGGTCCTTCCCCTCTGGAGACAGCCATCTTGGAGTAGTTGTAATGATGTGCCCTGTGCAGTAATGTGAGTAGGACTTTGGTGAGATATGTAGAAGTCGGGGAAGGATTTTGGAGGAAGGAATACTTATGCTGATTCGCTGAGAAAGAGCTGAATCCCTCCAGAGCAAAGTGGAAGTGAGGATCAGACAAGGGCATTGAAGAGGGGATAATCAGTGAAAGGCTAAAGGGGCACAGCTTGTTGGGGAAGCTGCCAACAGATGCTTGAAGATGGAGGTTGTCTCTCTGCCCTGTGACAGGGCCCCTGGGTGTCCAGCCAGGGAATTGGGTGGACTCCACAGAGCTCTGGAGGTAACTCGGGTGTAACTCAGGTGGTGATGGTTGTGATAGGTGGGGAAGAAGCAGAGGAGGCCCAAAACAGTGTCACGGAGACAGATAAGGTGGTGGGCCAAGGCTGGGCATTTGTGTGCACCAGAGACAAGTCCCTTAAGTTTAGTTAGATTCAATTCCCCCAGGTGTGAAAAGTGATGATCTTTGAACACATACCTGGATTGCAGCTGGCCCCATGGTGCCTCAGGAATTTGGGGCGTGATTGAAAGAGATGAAAGGACACAGTGTCAAAAGACCTAGAAAATCTAGGGTGAGCTTGAAAACAGGATCTCGAACTTTGTGAATTCCGCCTTCACAGCTGTGTGCCCTGTCAGATCCGCCACCGCAGTAAATACCTTTGAAAGATAGTGCTGACATTTAGGGGCTAAGAAGTTTTCTAGAAGGTAGTCATTTTTTGTTAAGTTTTTGAGGCAGAGTCTTATATAGGGAGCCCAGACTGACCTGGAACTCACATGTAGCCAAGGCTGGCCTTGAAGTCACTATGTAGCCAAGGCTGGCCTTGAAGTCACTATGTAGCCAAGGGGGGGCCTTGAAGTCACTGTGTAGCTAAGAGGGGCCTTGAAGTCACTATGTAGCCAAGGCTGGCCTTGAACTCCTGATTCCTCTGCTTTCACCTCTTAAGTGCTGGGATTACAGCATGTGCTAACATGCTCAGTTTACATGTTGCTGGATTTTATGCACTCCAGCTGAGCTATGTCTCCAGCCCTGACTCATCCATCTGTGTCTTAATTATTATTTTAAGAATTCCGTTAGCTGAACACAGGGAAGAATCAGTCACAGACCTGGTTATGATGAAATATCTCAGATTAACAACAGGTAAACAGTGTATATTATGTGTTGGGTGTGTGTGTATGGTGTGAATATATAGTATATGCATGCTGCATATATATATACATATATATGTGTGTGTGTGTTGTGTGGATGTATGGTGTGTGTGTGTGTTATGTGCATGCAGTCTGTAGGTGAAGTATGGGCTATATAGTATGTGAATGTATATAGTATGTATATATAGTATGTGAATGTGTGTTGTCTGTAGAATATGTATGTGTGCTTGATGTGAAGTATGTATGTAGTGTGTGCTGTGTATATGTACTTATGTTTGGTGTAGATGGTGTGAGTATGTGTGATATGTGTGTGCTATGTATGTGCTATGTGATAATGTGTGGTTATATATGTTTGGTGAGTATATGTATATGCTGTGTATATGGTATATATGTTTAGTGTAAGCGTATTGTGTTGTATGTGTGTGCTGTATGCATGTTTGTGAGTATGTGCTATGTGCATGTATGCATGTATTTGTGTAATATATATGTTTGATGTGACAGTGTATGATATGTAATATAAATCTTTGGCCTATGATTTTGTGTGTGTGTGTAGTATGTGTGTGTGTACATACACATTATGTATTAAATATGTATTTAATGTGAGTGGTGTATGTGTAGTATGTGTGTGTGTCTGTGGTATGCACATGTTGTGTGCATATGTGTGAGTCTGTGGTATCTGTTTGGTGTGAGTATGTGTGGTATGTACATGTCATGTGCATGTGTGAGTATGTGCTGTGTGCATGTGTGCACAGATGGGGAGCACTATCACAGCTCAGCATAGCTGGTAGAGCAGGCATCCCTGTGTATCCTCCAAGGTTGGAAGTTTCCTCAGTTCGGAGAGCCTTTGTGTGACTGATAAGGAGTCCGGTATCTCCAGAATGAAGCTCATCCAAAGTATGGCTGTCTCTAAAAGCAGCAGTTGCTCGAGGGCTCAGGCTGCTCACAGAGATGGCATCAGGAGTGATCACGCTTGCTGAAGGCATGCTTGGGTGTTCACTAACTACCAAGCAAGTGAACTACTATTTCTAAAACTTTTCACTTTTTTTCTGAGCATGTTTGCTGGTACCATGACTAGACTATGGAGGAATTCTTTCTGAGTGTCTCTGGAAAAGCAAAGATAAAGAGAAGGGCAGGAAGTAAGCCCTTTCAGTGAGACTGTGGTGCTAATGAGGGCATGATTCTCCAAGACCAGAAAAACAACTCCATCAATGACATATAAATCACCCTCCGTGTGCTCACTGACACCAGCTATCCCACACTGAAGGCTGTTTGTCGTGACAGCAATTGGGTTAATGGTGAGAAGATTCCCAAGCTTATCTCCTGGCTCCCATCCTGGTGACAGGTTGTCATGACAACCTGCAGTGTGAGGGCTTTTTAGTTCACAGAGAATCCAGCATAAGCCTCATGAACCAGCCCTGACTTTACCTGGTAAACGCCAAGTGGCAATTGTCACGGCTATACTTCTGGTGGACACAAAGAGGTCATGCCTGTGCTCACAGGAGGGAGGGAGTGCTGGTGTTCTGAGTGGCTGCAGGAAACCTGGGCAATACCTGTGGCAAATGCATCTCTGCTTAAGAGCCAGAGGCTACAGCCCTGGGTGTGGCTCAGCCCTCACTACTTTGCATGCACCCATGAAATACTCATTGAGAAAACCAGGTACAAACCAAGTCTGATCATCTGACCATCCCCCATCTGCCAGCCTCCTGGGGTCAAAACTGAAGTTGTCCTGACCCGGGGGCTAACAAAGGCTTTTCTGAGCATGTCCTGTAAGTACTTATTACAAGAGCTTGCCTGTGGCTTTTATTCTCCATTCCTTTTCCCATCATGTTTATTGTTACTGATTATAACTCATTCTAGAGTTATAACCCTCAAACAGCTAAATGAAGGACTGTTAAAGACATTATTTTTATGTGCCGTGTGCATGTATGATGTATGTGTGGAGCCTAAAAGCAACCTTGTGTGTCATTATTCAGGTCCTGCTTATCTTTTAAAAAAAATTTTGAGACAGGGTCTTTCACTGACCTGAACTGTCCAAATAAGCTAAGCTGTTTGGCCAGTGAGCCCTGGGGATTCACTGGTCTCTGCCTCCCCAACATTAGATTACAAGAACGTGCCACTGTGCCCAGCTTTTTTCCACATAGGTGCTAAGGCCTGAACTCAGATCTTTAGCAAGGTTTAATTGACTTATTGACTGGGGCGTCTCCCCAGTCACTGTTGAGACGTTTTAGAAACTGATAGTAATATGATACAATTACAAGTTTACCAAGTTTATGTCCTTTTGCATATATGTGCATGTGTTTGTGTGTGTTTGTGGTGGTACATTTGAAGGCCAGAAGGCAGTGTGAGGCGTCTTCGGTGCATTCTACTTTCTTTTTGAGATAGAGTCTGTTGGTCTCTCACTGAACCTGGATAGCCTGGCTGGCCAGTGAGCCTCAGGGACCTTCCTGTCTCCACCTTCCCAGTGCTGGGATGACAGCCATATGTCACCACACTTGGTTTGTTTAATCTTTTTTTTTTTTTTAATGTCAGTTCTGAGGAGCTGAACTTAGGTCATCAGGCTGGCACAGCCAGCACGTTACCAATGCGCCATCTCCGCAGCTCCCATTAATTTTTACTTCCAAAAGATCTTAACACACATCTGTAAAACGTCCCGTTTCTTTTCAACACTACACCTGCTAGAGTGATACAAGTAAAGGGGCGTGATAAACCAATGAGATGAGTGCCTCTGAATAGTGATTCCTTCTAGCCCTGAGACATCTCAGGAACCTCTCTGTAGCCAATGAGCAGAGCAGAGAGTCATAGATACATCGTTTAACCTCCTCTTTGTCACAGTATCGATCACAGTTATAATGATACTTCTCCTTTACATACTGACTGTGTCTCTAAAAAGTAAGGCCACCAACCCTACTTAATTATAACACAATTATCGTCTTAACAACATGAGTGCTAACTCCTTGGAAGCCTTTAACACTGATTTTTCTTTCAAATTGCCCCATTGTCCCTAAATGTCATTTAGAGTTGGCTTATTTGAGCCAGGTGACAGCCATGGTCCTGCATTTAGTTCTTCTGTCTCAAGTCTCTTTGAATCTGGAAGAGTTTTCTCCCTTTGCCTCCACCTCCCTGAGTTGATGAAATGCTTTAGCTGGCTGTTCCATAACACTTGGCCTTGTTTTATTACATACTCACCGAGAAGGCAGTAATGATAGACAGAAGTCTTGTCATCTCAATAAAGCTTTGCATCTTTATTTTCTGATTGATAATTTCCATTTGGACTTTACAAAAAAAACTCAGCCTCAAGAGCAATGAAAACAAAGACCCTGCCCTTGGTCTGTGGATATAGATTAGTTGGAAGAGTGCTTGCCTTTCATGCATGGGGCCCTAGGTTCAATTCCCAGCACCGTATAAACTAGGTGTAGTGGCACATGCCTGTTCAAGACCATCCTTGGCTACATAGTGAATTCAAGGCCCACCTAGGCAATGTGAGATCCTGTCTTAAAGAGACAAACAAACTAACCAAGCCCTGATCTTGACTTGAGTGTTACTGGACACATAGGTGATCTATAGCAGAGTCCCTATGGGTTGACTTTCTGAAGGTATGCAGCTCCTATCCACTTTGGAAAATGTCTCTCTTGTAAGTGACTATGCTGAGTGGAAAGATGTTTGTGGGAGTTCCCTTCCACTTGCTTATGTCTGATCTTTTTTTTCTATTCTTTTCTCATACAGAAATGAAACTTACAGAATGGCTCTCTGTACAAGTATTCTGTCTATTAACCCAAAATCTTCTAGGACACTCGCCTTGGTGTTGTAGATGGGGTCTTTATTCACAATGGAAAGAGAACCATTGAAACTTGAATTTCTCATGAAGGATTGAGAAAATGCCACCCACTAGTTAACTGGTATTGGCTAGGTACTATGTCTATGAGCCACAGTGCTTCCCGTAGACTGTATGTGCTATTTCTATGAACCACAATGCTTCTACTAGACTATTCCAGTTCCCAGTGACCCCAGGTCACCCATCTACCTTCTTAGCTTTGTGTTCTCAACTCAGAGTCAGACGGTTGGTAAGGTCCCATCAGCTGATGAGCTTAGTCACTTGTCAAAGTACCAGCATGTTGCCTCTCCCTCTTCCCGTCACCAAGCTCTTCCAACAGGTGGTTATCGTGCTGTGTCCTGGGAGCCTCTGGATTGGCTAGGGAGCCATGAGGAAAGAGGCCCCTGTTCTTAATCATCGAGTATGACTTGGCTGAGCAGGTTATTTCTTGTCTGTGTTTATATGCTTCAGGTTTCCCACACGTAGAAACGACTCACTTTCCTATGTTAAATCCAAATATATTCACATGTTAAAGTAAAATGTGTGCTGGTATAACGTTGTTTAGTTCTGCTTGTTTTTATTTTATTTTATGCACATTGGTGTTTCACCTGCATGTATGTCTGTGTGAGGGTGTCAGATCTTGGAGTCCCAGACAGTTGTTAGCTGCCAGGTGGGTACTTGGTGTTTCTTCTGGAAGAGCAGCCAGTGCTCTTAATCACTGAGCCATCTCTCCAGTCCCTTGTGTTGTTGTTTTTTTTAATTAATAAATTTATTTTACATCCCAAACTTAGTTTCTCCTCCCTCCTCTCCTTCCAGTCTTCCTCTCCTCTGCCTTCCTCCCATCTACTCCTCCTCTATTTCTGTTTAGGAAAGGACAGGTCTCCCATGAGTATTAACAAAACATGGCACATCAAGTTGCAGTAAGAGTTAAGTATCTCCTCATATATTAAGACTGGGCAAGGCGACCCAATATGAGGAGTAGGGTCCCAAAAGCCAGTAAAAAAATCCAGAGGCAGCCCTTGTTCACTGTTAGGAGTCCCACAAGAGGACCAAGCTACACAACTGTAACATATATGTAGAGGACCTAGGTCAGTCCCATGCAGGCTCCCTGGTTGTTGGTTCAGTCTCTGTGAGCGCCTATGAGCCCAGGTTAGTTGATTCTGTGAGTTTTCTTGTGGTGTCCTTGACCCCTCTGGCTCCTACAATCCTTTCTTCCCCGTCTTCTGCTGGATTTCCCGAGCTCCACCTAATGTTCGTCTGTGGGTCTGCTGCATCTGTTTCCATCAGTTGCTGGATGAAGCCTCTCTGATGGCAATTGTGCTAGGTGCCAATCCCAGCACATCCCACAGGCAGGAGAGGCTGTAGGTCAAAGGTTATGTGGCTGGGTTGGTTTCCCACTCTCTCCACTGGAAGTCTCGCCTGGTCACAGGAGATGGCCAGTTCAGGCTATGTATCCGCTATTGCTAGGAGTCTTAGCTTGGGTCATCCCTTGCACCAGGTTTTTACCTGAACCCGAAGTGCCCCTCCCCCTCTCCAGGAGTCTTTTTCAGTACTCTGCCCCTCCGTCTGTTCTGCTTCGTTTAAAAAAAAAAAAAAAAAAATAGAGACAGCAAGTAGATATGATAGTACTGAAAGAAATTGGAAATTCAACACACACATGTTGCCTGAACTAAAAAAAGAAATTCGGGCCTGTAATCTCAGCTCTCAGGCATCAGAGGCAGTAGGATCAGGAATTCAAGGTCATCTTTAGCTACATAGTTAAAGGCCAGCCTGAGCTACTTGAGATACCGTCTGAAAAAAAAAAAAAAAAAAACCAACCAATCAGCCAATCAATGAATAAATAAAAGAACTGCATTGTTTTGCCTAGGCCCAGTGTCAGGAACTTGTCCATCCGTTTTTTTGTGCTAACAACACAGTGAACGAGACAGGAGAAAGTTGGATGGCAGCCCATTTGGGAGCAGGGACGCACCTTGATCTTGTATACAACACAGCAGGGCTTCCAACTCGGGTCTTCTTTTATGTCAACTATCTTCCCAGTGCTCAAAATCAACTTTTGAAATTGTATATTTGAGCCGGTGTTATTGTTTATATTCACACCGGGTCCCTTGCGAGCTGTCCCCATTTTTCCCGTGCGTGCTCCTACAGAACTGATAGATTCAGAAAGCGTTTGAGGTTGATGCATATTTAAAGAAAGACTCAGCATGCCAGGCAGCCAGAGAAACCACAACTTCAATTCGTGTCTTATAAAAATTCGTTTATGAAACTCAATAGAGCAAGATTCCTGCATGTGCATTTTTAAATGGAGTGGTGTGAATGTGTAGGGTTATTTCCCCCTTTCTTCTTTCTATTTTTGCCAAGTGGTTGGCACAGCCCTGGCCCTTTGAAGCAGCTGGGATATAAATATAAAATAGAGATGGAGGCCTATTAGCAGAGAACAGCTGGCTGAGCCCGGCGTGGCTCTGGGCTCTGCAGGGCCAACCAACTAGCCCAGGCATGCTGGTTTCGGTCTGACTCTGGCTTTCTGCTGAGCAGGCTTTAATGATTTAAAGATTGGCAGAGCAAGCCAGGTCTCCTGTCATGTACCCATCCATCTCTATTTGTAACCTACACAGTAATTAAAGCCAGACTTTTTGTTGGAACCTCATCTTTGGCGGCATTTGAAGTGTGGTCTTATATTATCTGGCTTTTTCTAGACTTTTTTTTTTTAAGGTGCGCATTATATGCTAGTAAAATGTTTAAAATTTTTTTCATGGTTCAAGTTTAGTTAGCATCATGCTAACCAATATAGATGTGTTGGTTTGTGAATGCAAGTCCTTACATTGGAGAGGCACTTGCCTAAAAGCAGGGCGAGCTCTCCAGCATTTGCAATTACTTTGGTAAATTCTGGAAGGACATTTGTTTGGTATGTATTTGGAGGAGTTGCTTCTTACGTTTCTTATGAGGAAAGATTTTTTTTTTTGGTGATAGTTTACTTATAACTCAAACTTGACAAAAAGCATTTTTTAAAAAATAATTAGAGATTTAGAAGTCATGTGTAAGTATAAAGTAAAAGCCCTTCAATATATATTCAGCTGGTTGCACACTGTAACACACACTTATGAAGTGCCCCTTAGACACTGTGCCAATGGCTGTTTTATGATTGTGATCTTGGTCCCTGCAGAAGTGATGACTGTTTCCTTCAGTTCCTGAACCTCCAATCTTTCTGCATTTCCAGAACATTGCCTAAATATTGTTCTGGCTTCCACCATGCAGATGCCAGTGACTAACTTCTATGCTTCCATTTTTTTCCCACCTGCTGTCGGGTTTCTCATTTGTAAAGCGTGGATAATGAGAACACCTCCATCAGAAGGTTGTTACAAGGATTAGTTGATGTGAATCGGTGTTTCAAGCAGTTCTTATCTTCTAGCTAGTAATTGTCTAGATTTGCTAGCGCGTTCTGAGTCATGTAATTTTCCCAGAGGCTTGTTCACCAAAAACCTTCCCATCACACCCCAGCCAACTGTGTCCTTCATGTAGAATTTCCCATATGCTGGGTGTGGTGGCACATGTTTTTAATCCTAGCACTTGGGAAGCAGAGGCAGGTGGATCCCTGTGAGTTCACAAATGACCTGGTCTACATACTTGGGCTCCAGGCCAGCACGGACTACATGGAGCAGTGGTTCTCTACCTGTGCATCGAAATTCCTTGGGAGTCAAACGACCCTTTTACAGGGATCGCACATCAGATATCCTGCATATCAGATATGACATTACAATTCATAACGGTAGCAAAATTATAGTTATGAAGTAGGAACAAAAATAGCTATGGCTGGGGGTCACCACAACATGAAGAACTGTATTAAAGTATTGCAGGATTAGTAAGGTTGAAAACCACTAACATAAAGAGACTCTGACTTAAAAAACAAACCAACAAAAAAAAAACAACCAACTAAAGAAAACCATTTCTCATCTTAGCCCATGGTACCAGCATTAGCAAGTACAAGCCAGCTCCTTCCGCCACTGTGCCTCTACCTAGCAGAGGCTTTGCATGTACTGTTCCACATCCTAGACTGTCCTTCCTTCTCTTTGTGCTTCTCTTCAAAGATCAGAATTCAAGCTCTCGTCTGCTGAGACTTCTATCTGACTGTATTCGTTACTTTCCTACCTTATAATAAAACATAGTGACCACAGCAACTTATAGAAGGAAGGGTACTTTTGGGGCTCATGGTTCCAGAGGGTTAGAGTCCATGATGGCCAGTAGGCAGCAGAAGGCAGACACAGCAGCCAGAGACAGGAGCTGAGAGCTGAGGACTCACATCTCCAACCACAAAAAGAAAGCAAAGAAAGAACACTCAGAATGGCTTGAGTCTTTTGAAACATCAAAGCCCAACCCACTGACACACTTCCTCCAGCAAGGCTACACCTCCTATTCCTCCTCCAAACAGGCATCAACTGGGGACCAAGTGTCCAAGACTTCAGACTTGTGGGGGACATGTCAATCAAACCACCCTGGCCTCCCGGAGCAGGTCAAATCCAGTGTCTTGTCTTTAGCACAAATGCATCTACCTACCTATCTATTATCTATCTATCTATCTATCTATCTATCTATCTATCTATCTATCTATCTATCTATCTATCTTTCTAAATATATACATATACCTAGAGAGAGAGAGAGAGAGACTCACTGTGTAGCTCTGGCTGTCCTGGAACTTGCTATGTAGCTCACAGAGATCCATCTGCCTCTGTCTCCTGAGTGCTGGGAATAGAGGCATACACCACTACACCCAGCTGCAACTTTATTTTTAATTATATAATTGTGTAAATATGATTAATGTCTGTTTCTCCCATGACAATGTAAGCTCTTGAGACCAGGGCAGTTTCTTTTTTAAACAATTTATCATAATATTCCCATTCTCTAGTTCTGTTGTTAAATTATACTGTGGATACTTAAAGGACACAAGCTGAAGGAATAGATTAGAAGGTTAGTCTATATCCACGTGTTCCTTGAACCGCTTCATGTATCACTTATCATTTAGTTATAAGAGTCATATACAGTGTTTGCAATAAGTACCAAGAATGAGATATATCAATAAATAAATCTGCCCCTGTATCCCTATCTCATCTTCTGGAGAGATCCACTATTTATAAAAATTTGGGTTATGCCCTGGCAGATATTTTTCTCCTGTATGTTTAATAATCATGCACATAACACACATACACATTCACATATGTAGTTTCTGCCAGAAACCTAAATTCTGTTGTACACACACACACACACACACACACACACACACACACACACATGCTTAACACTGTGCTAGAATTATATTCCTAGGTCTATAGACAGTAGACCTCAATCATTAAAACGATTACAAAATACTTTATGAAGGTCTAAAACAATAACATGAGCCCCTGAGAGCTTCCCATCCAGTTTAGTAAGGATCTTCAGTGTGATGGCCACACTACACACCCCTGAGCTAGCCTCCATCTTGAACTTGGTGCTTTCCATTCTCATTAATTATAATTTTGTTTTTTTACAGTGTCTTATGCATCCACACCACCACTGAGCTGTATCTCCAGCCCTCTTTTTTTTGGGCTTTATTTATTTATTTTTTAAATTACACTCATGATATTCATTAATTACACTCATGATATTAATCACATTTGTGGTATTCATAGATTACATTGGCAGTATTCATTCAATTATATATATATTATATATATATTTTAATTTTAAATGCCGAATGTCATTTATTGAAGGGGGGAGGAGGTCTTAAATACAGGCTTACAGCACAATGGGAGGACCCCCGGAGGGCAGAAGTTCGCTACTGATGTTTTACAATCTTGCTTCTAATCTGTTAACATCCATAATTCAGGGTACCAGGCAAGGAACTTCCCTTAAGCATTCAGGAGGGTGGAACCTGGCAGGGAATTAGCATAGGGAGGATCTCAAGGTCAAGGTCCGCAAGCAAGGCAACAGTTACCCAAAACAGGGGCCAGGGACCTACAGGTCCCCCTTTTATTAAAAAATGAGCTTCTGACTTGGGTTGCGTGGGACGTCAGCAGGTCACCTTACCTGTCATGGAGACGCCTGCCCAGGCCACACAGGTGCTCTGTCTTAGGTTGGTGAGTGCCCCCCAGGCATTACCCGTCTCTGAATACTCATTATCATACAGGCTCAATTGTGTGTGAGCTGCAGAGTTAACTGCTGCCAAAGATCTCAAAGTGGCACTGGGCTTGCAATCTGTATGTTCAATACAGAAAAGACCAACAGAGGTCCTATCTCACCCATAGCCAGTAGGCTAAAGGCAACTGAGCCATTCCCTTCCTTAACGAACCATACTGTACGTTGGTGTCCTTGTAAGATAGTATCCCAAAAGCAACTGGAACTTGAGTTTATAAATTTATAATTTTCAAAGCCAATCGAGATGTATATAACTACTGAATTAAATTTATCATGCCCAATAGAATGAAAGATTAACTAACTGTGGTAGCTACTTTTGTTGCCAGGGTCTCCATTGTGCTAGCTGTAGTAAGCAATTATGAAATGGTAATCCCAGGTAGCAGTGGTGGGCGCCATTGCTATAACGGCAACAGCGGCAGCAGCAATGTCAAATTCTCTTCTGGATTGTGTGGACATCCACTGGCATGGATACAACTCCAGTAACACGTACCGCCAAGGCCCATTTTTCTTGATCCCAGCACGACTTTAGCTGGCAGCTCTTCTGGAGAATCCAATCTATGGTTACAGTTCCTAGGCTTACATTAATGCTTGCCAAAGCTGGCGATATTGGGCTCTCAATCTCCATTGACATCAGAAGGGTAGATTTTTTCATGAAGACCCATTAGGTCTCTGTCATGTTGGGCTTCAGCAGCAGCCACAGGGCACGTTCAGTGCTCAGGAATCCAAAGAGGAACCTCATTGTCCACCCTCTTTCTTTTTAAGTACAAAAATTTGTATGTATAATCATTAGAAAGTCTTGGCACGTTTCCAAATTTTATACTAACCCTAGAATTCTGTGTTGTAATTTCTGCAACTATTTCTCCTAAACATTTGATTTGGGACAGTCATTTAAAAATGAAACGGTGTGTGTGGAGACATGCTGGGGGTGGAAAGAAGTCACTGGGGAGAGGAGGAAGAAGGGGAGGATCTGTCAAAAGCCTGATATGGAAATTCTGTAAGCTAATCAAAAGCTGTAATTGGCCCCAGGATTGGGGAATGGATCTGACCTAGAACCTGGGTTCAGTGTTGCTGCAAGAAACCTCTTTTTGCAGTGGGCTGCACTCAGCACACAGTGCTTAACTGGTCAAAGTGCTGACAAGGAGAGTGTGGTGGTATTGTGTTCCCCAAAATATTGTGTATGCTAATAAACTTATCTGGGGTCAGAGAACAGGACAGCCACAATATTAAACATGAGGATAGGCAGTGGTAGCACACGCCTTTAATCCTAGCATTCCAGAGACAGAAATCTCTCTGGATCTCTGTGAGTTCAAGGCCACATTGGAAATGGCCAGGCATGGTGACACACGCCTTTAATTCCAGAAAGTGAGCCTTTAATCCCAGGGAGTAGTGGTAGAAAGCAGAAAGGTATGTAAGGCGTGAGGACCAGAAACTAGAAGCATTTGGCTAGTTAAGCATTTGGCTGGTTAAGCATTCAGGCTTTCAAGAAGCACAGTTCAGCTGAGACCCATTCAGGATGAGGACTCAGAGGCCTCCAGTCTGAGGAAACAAGACCAGCTGAGGATCCAGCGAGGTGAGGTGGCTGTGGCTTGTTCTGTCTCTCTGATCTTCCAGTGTTCACCCCAATAACTGGCCTCAGGTTTGTTTTATTAATAAGACTCTCTAAGATTCATGCTACAGGAGAGACTGAGTGCTTAGACCCAAATGGGGCATCATTATCAACCCCCCAGGAAGCCCCCAAGGCTCCCGGAACATCATGGAAGAAGAATCGTAGAGGTGGAAGATGGAGAGGAAGGAGTGCTCTGAGATGCTGCGCTCTGGACCCGGCATGGCTCTTAGACTCATTAATGAACATCTGCTGTAGTTACCTGCATAAGAACTACACAAGATTAACCCAGTCAAAATTCTATCATGGGTGGGGAGGGATACATGAGACCCCTCCGGCAGCTGAGGAGCTGTTTGGTAGTTGATGGCTGAGGGAGGGAGGTGTGACTTCAGAGGTGTGACTGCCCATGATCCAGTTGTAAGTGGGGGCACAGTAAAGAAACCACCAAAATGGCTGCTCCGTGATTTGAGGGAATGTTTTTATTGTGTGGGAGAGAGGGAGGCATGAATGGATGGATGGATGGATGGATGGATGGATGGATGGATGGATGGATGGAGGGAGAGAGAACAGCCAGAGAGAGAGAGAGAGAGAGAGAGAGAGAAAGAACAGCCCAAGGTATCTGGATGAGTCCAGAGCAGATTGGACATGGCCAGGACCAGGGAAGGAGGAACAGCAAACTACAGCAAGAGAAAGAATAGTAGAGACTAGAAAGAAAGAAAATAGTAGAGAATATCAAGAAAGAGAACGGTAGGCGCAAGGGGAAAGACCTTGCTGTAGAGAACTAATGGCTATGGGCGGTGTGTGTGTGTTAGCCTGTGAACCTGGGAGCCAGCATAGTGGAGGAGGAGTGGGAAGAGCCAGGATGCTGTCATGGGCTTTGAGATATACAACAAGTGTGAATGGTACTGAGGGATCCTGGAGGCTAGCATGGACTCTGATAGGTTGGTAGGCACCACAGGTATATGCCAAGATAGAGCCATGTGTCCCTTCTTCCTGAGGCAAGGAAAATGACTCCTTTTGGCTGATGGGAACCCATTTCACAAGATCCCGAGGAATGCTGGCTGTTATCTAACCACCAGCAATCCTGCTGCAGTCCAGCTCGAGGCGTGTCTAGACTCAATTTTGGACCAATCCGGTGGACCCGCTCTTTTGCAGAGGGCAAATGGAGACCTGACACTAGTAAAAGACCCCACACCCATGCACATACATGACTCGGAGGAAACTCTGTGGATTAGTAAATAGAAGAACTAGAAAGTATGGCGGGAGAAGAGCGGGTCCAGAGAGGGGGGAGGGATGTGGGAGAGGAATGTGATAAAAATATAATGAGCATGTATGAAAGTGTCAAGGGATAAAGAAGAAATGAAATGTTAGCTCAGTTTCACTCCAGTCCCTCAACACGCGGTCTTTTGTGAGGGCGTCTGAGCCAGCACCCATTCCTCTCTTGCTGGGTGGTCTGTCTTCTCTCACTTTTTGTGGCACTGGGTGAAATTACAAACAGCTTTGATCTTACCATCTTTTATGCACATGCGGGGAGATTTCTTTAGAAATTCTCTTTAAGAGGTCAAAGGTTGGAAGATACGCCCATTTTCAGCCTTACTGAATGCCGATAATTTCTGTATTATTTTACATTTTTTTTGACGCTAGCCTTCATAGTCACATGCTAAAAATATACACTAACTTATTTCATAGTATTTCACGAGAATAATTATACCAATTTATCCACCCATGCCCCACTGTGCTTAAGTAGATTTTATTTGGAGTTAACACAGGCTGGGACACCCTAAGGCTCCAAGTCTTCTCCTGGGTTGTTTGAACTCATTAGATTCTCTCCCTTGAGTCAGGTCAGTTATTACCACTGTTGCTTCTGTCTTCCATGGATGATGAAACCAGCCTGAGGGATAAGGAATTGCAGAGACAGGTGGGAGGGGCCAGGCCTCTGGCTCACTGGCTTATAGCTGGGAACTACCACTGGCTGGGACACGGGAAGTGAAGTCAGGCAGCAGAGCACAGCAAAGGACCGGGAGGAAACACATTGTCTTTGTTTGCACCCGAGAACACCAGGGATCCGCTCACGCATGCTCCAGGAAAGTGGGAAACAGATGGCAGTTTACTAGGGACCCGATAGCATTGTTTGGGGGCTGAGCAGGAAGTATTCCTTGGAGAACTGGGAGGGAGGCTTTCAGTAGAGAGGCAAGAGCTGGGAGAAGGTGCTAACGGTGGCTATTTACAATTCTTCTTTAATAGTACAGCCCTGAAGGGTTGGGCATGTCCCGATCTCCATTGTCTTTGTACTGCTGTTTCTGCCAGGGTTCCCAAGAAGTTAGGAGCTGAGATGCATAGGCGTGTGTATGTGTGTGTGTGTGTGTGTGTGTGTGTGTGTGTGTGTGTGTGTGCATGCTAGGGAAGCACACTCTAGAGGGGTCCAGAGACTGGACATGACCAAGTCTAAAAATAATCCCCATTCCTGTATCTTCTTTCCCTCTTTTAATGTGTCTTGAAGTCCCAAGACTTACCTGAATAGCCACAGCTGCCGTGTACGGTTTCCCTCAGATATGGTAGAGAAGCATCCTAAAACCCAGAAATCCAGGCTCTATCAATAGCCAGCTGTGTGGTGACAATAACGTCTCTTCCCTGCCCCCTCCCCCCACCCCAGGGAGTCTCGTCTTCTAGGAGATGCCGAGAGTCCTGTATCCATGACACAGCTTTGCCATGCCCACTACACGGGTACAGAATTAGAGGCTACTAGCAGGAGGTAACCGTGTGAGGGATGTGGTCTCTCCCCACCACCTTTCCTTCAGATGTTGTGTGTGTGTGTGTTGGGGAGGGCGCTTCCTCCAGAGTGCCAACACAGAATCAAAGGTGCAGAGCTAAGTTTTTCTAGGCACAAAGGAATAGAGATTCACATGGGTCTGAAGTCTGCTGGGAGACAGCTGCTGCTTTTCAGTTTTCTTAATTGAGGAGGAGGAATGACTCATAAATGTGACAATGTCTGCAGCCAAAGCCATGTCCTGGAGTCTTCTGACCAAAGACCCAAACACCACACAGTTAGGATAGCATATCCCATTCACTATTTGTCCCTAGGTACCACATAAATGTCTCCTGTCTCTTAAATGGAGTATGCTCATGGCCCATCTTCCTCTCTGTCCCAAACCTATCAAATATTCTCTCCATAGGTGATCATATTCTGTCCCATGAAGATCAGTGTTTATTCAAGACATATTCTCTGGTTTGTTGCTCCACTCGGAGGTGGTATTGGACATCTCTACTCTGAGCCCAATAGACATCTTCTCAGTGTGTTCCTGCCACACACCTTATCCTCATTCCTGATGGCTCCTGTTCTGCATTAGTCCTTATTTGGCACTGACAGCCTCACCCAGACACCCATGGACACTACTGTGTGAAGTCTGATTGGATGATACTACACTAGCTCACAGGCCTACTCACTGGGTTCCCATACGTCATTTGGGTCTATGGTTCCTCAAAGCATTGCTTCTTTTTTTCAAGACAACCCTTTGGCCAGGTGTGGGTAGCACACACCTGTAATCCCAGCACTTGGGAGGCTGAGTCAGTAGGACTGTAAATTTGAGGCCACCTTGGGATATGTAGGGAGATCCTGTATCTACATCCCTCCTTCCCAAGACACCCCTTCTATGGTTCTGTTTGTGTTAGAAATAAAGCCCAAATTGCTCCTTACAAGGCCCTTGGCTTCCTCTCAGCTATGATGAGATGTGTGCACTTCTAGATGACCACAGCTCTGAGAATCCTCTTCCCACAGGCTCCTTTCCTGTCAGTCCAAACCCAGTCTCCCCACCTGCCTGTCTCCTTCTCTCACTTAGCAAGACTTAAGTATTAAGTAGCATCTTCTTTTGTCCAGACCTCGCAGCTCCTCCCACGGATCTCCCAGACAACTCGCAGTGCCCTTGATCATGACACCAACGGCTTAAGGCACTTCTCCAAAGTGGGACCTGGATGACTGTGCCCCCTACTCTGGAGGAAGAGCCAGTCTTCCAAAGTGTGAGAAATCTAAACATACTTGATAGATTAAAGGTGGGAAGAAACGTTCTTAAAGTTCTCCTGAGTGTGGGAAGGCGAATCTAAGGGTTTTAGGGTATCACACTCTATTTACGAGACTTTCAGAAGGGACAAATCCGGGAAGTCTCACGCATCCCACCAAATTCTCCTAAGTAGCTGATTTCTTGCTATTTCCTGTCACCACACTTCCACCTTGATGTAAAGAGCGGACCAGCTCACTGCTGTTCAGGCACAGATCTCTGACAGGAAGCTGGACAGGGGTTCCAAGTTCAGGGGAAATAAGGTAGAAAGCTCAGAATCAGGAAGTCAAAGCTGATGATGTCCCTGAATGTTTTCCTCTACGTCTTCCACAGGAGCATTGTTCAAACACAAAGTTCACCGTGGAGCTAAGCGAAGAAGCTGCCATTTGTGGTGAATGGTGGAGGGTGACCCTGAGTGGAGGTGACCAGGGCGGTCAGGATGTCACATTGCTCCAGGAGAAGGACCGGCAAAGACAGTCAGTCAGAGGGCTGGCTGACCCCTCCCCTGCTCCTGACTGAAACTGCTTGGCATTTTCGCTGCCAACAGATTAATGAGCTCTTTTACATGAAAACACAATGATAACTCCAAGAGAACACTGGATGGAAGGCTAAACAACCTGTTCTGCATAAGACTTTTAACGTCTGTGTTAGACAAAATGCTGTGAGTTAATGAGTTAATATTTTTGACTCAAGTGGAGGGTTTTTTTCTTCAAACATTTAGAGTTTATTTATGCTATTTTAAGAATTTCAAAAGCTCTTTCAAAAACCAGGGTTTGGTCTAAAGTGACTCAGAAGAGCTGGCTCTGTAAGAGAAAGGTTGTGGGAGAGGGAAGGACCTTATACTGAGCAAAAAGAGTTATTGCCTTCAAATGTCAGCATGCGACATGAATTAAGAGGTGGCTTTTTTTTTTTAAAGTTTGAGAGCTGTAATTCTTTTAAAAGCTTCTAACAATTCCCAGAAAGTTAAAGCAAAATGAATCTGATTATTTTGTTATGCATGGAAATTTAGAAACAATTTGTCAGTTACAAATTGTATTTCTATAATTTTCTAATACAAGAATCTTAGTATTATAAAATTCAACTGATTAAAATTATGGGCAGATCTCAATGGAGATGATTCCTTTCTGAGGATTGAACTTTTGACTTTAAATTTGGTTATTCTACTATTTACCAAGTGGTCAAGTCCATAACTACCCCCTCAGCTTCCCTGTAGTCCAAAAAATTAGGAAACAGAAATTAGAAAAGGAAAGTGGATTAATTGACAGTTTGGCCAAGTCGGGGGAGAGAAAGAATCTGTCTCTTCTTCCATAGATCTGTGAGAATTTTGCAATGTATAGACAACTATGAATGGAACCAGAGATATGTAGACTCAGCTGTGAGACTCCTTGCTGCTCCTTTCCCATGGGTACCTCCACGGCTTCATTCTTAGTTATGGAGAGGCAAAAGTGTCTCTCTTTAGAATTAGAGTGGCTAGCCCATGATCCAAGCACAGGATCGTAGCTTTCACACTACTGAAGGAACCCATGAATGTAAGACGTAAAGTGAGAGGAAGTTATCCCTTTCATTAAAATTGGTTTTGAATTAGAAAGTTACAACACACCCTGATCCACTGTGGCGTTACACCTTCCCTTACATGTTCTCACGTTAGAACAGTGCATATCCACACCCAGCGACAGAACAACTCTCATAACAGCATTTTTTGGTTTGTTTTTTGTTGAGATGAGGCTTAACTATATTGCCTAGACTGGCTTCTACCCAGCCCAACTGGCTTTGAACCCACAGTAATACCTCTGTCGCAGCCTCCTGAATCCTGGGATGACAAGTCTTTGCTTTTATGCCTGACTATTACAGGATTTGGGAACAGAGTAGGTGATTGTGTCGACTATGTGGTATTCTCTTTAAGATTTAATAGCCTGTATCCACGGGGAAGTGTGTCAACTAGGTGTTGACTTGGCAGCTCTTCCTCACCTCAAGAGAACAAACAAACAAACAAAAAACCAAAACAACAAACTGTGGCTGGCCTTCCCAGCTCTAGAGAGGGAGCATGGAATGTGGGCCCTTCCCATCTTCCAAATCTTTCCTCAGCCACTTCACTGTGTGAGTCTGGGTAACTTCCCTGATTTTTCCTTTGCCTCAGGGTCTTGCCAGAAACTGGGGGGGGGGGGGGTAAATACTCTCCTCTTTGTAGGTTTGTTGGCTGATTAAATCAATTTAGCTAAAATTTTAGGACAATTTACCAACAGATCCTCCATAGGAAGACACGGTAATTACTGAAATAGGAAGATGCACTGTCTGCAAATTTGCACGAGCCAAAGG
>CABHPQ010165213.1:4325-24784 GCA_902168405.1 Peromyscus aztecus | reverse complement strand
TATATATATATATATATATGTATATATATATATATATATATATATAATGCCTAGACTAGCTTCTACCCAGCCCAGCTGGCTTTAAACCCACAGTAATACCTCTGCCGCAGCCTCCTGAATTCTAGGATGACAAACAAGTCATTGCTTCTATGCCTGACTATTACAGGATTTGGGAACAGAGTAGGTGATTGTGTCGACTAGGTGGTATTCTCTTTAAGATTTAACAGGCTGTATCCATGGGGAAGTGTGTCGACTAGGTGTTGACTTGGCAGCTCTTCCTCACATCAAGAGAACAAACAAACAAACAAAAAACCAAAACAACAAACTGTGGCTGGCCTTCCCAGCTCTAGAGAGGGAGCATGGAATGTGGGGCCCTTCCGATCTTCCAAATCTTTCCTCAGCCACTTCACTGTGTGAGTCTGGGCAACTTCCCTGATTTTTCCTTTGCCTCAGTTTCTTGTCAGCAATTGGGGGGTAAATACTCTCCTCTTTGTAGGTTTGTTGGCTGATTAAATCAATTTATCTAAAGTTTTAGGACAATTTACCAACAGATCCTCCATAGGAAGACACGGTAATGACTGAAATAGGAAGATGCACTGTCTGCAAATTTGCACGAGCCAAAGGCGACTTAGTTTCTTAACGTTGTTTTAGCACACCCAGACTGTTAGTTCAGCCAGGCAAACCGTTTTCAATGAGGCCGACACTACGTAGACAAAAATATCTCTTCTTTGTGACCTGGTATAAAATGGCCAAAAAATGAAATAAAAGAGATGGGGGCTGAGGGCTCTGGCAAGCGGACAAGCTTGGGAGTGGTATTAAAGAAGGCATTCTATTCGGGTGGCCTGGCAGGCCCCTGTAAACATCAGGATGTTTAAGTAGGAAGTCAGAGCCCATTGTGGTCCACCCAATGGATGTCTCTCCAGTGTCACAGAGCTCCAGATTGCTATCAGTGCCACAGAGCTGCCTCCTGTTCCTCTAAGCCTGGTCATTTCCTCTACTGAGTTGAATGTAAGAACCACCCACTGGCGTGGTCCTCGGCATTATAGGTTTTTAGGTCAAACAGGAACCCCAGGGAATGCCTGAAAAAGCCAAGCACATAGTTACATCTGCCCAGACCGGATGACATAGAGCTACTGCCGTTGTGGGTAGCAAAGTCCACACTTGAATGACATTCCCTGCTGGAGCACTGGAGGAAGCCGGGAGCGTGTGTGATCTGGCTAAGGGCTTGGGTCAGAAGTGGCTGAAGTTTTTCTAGAGGGCTCCGTGTGAGGCCTTGGCTCATCTTAGAAGGCTGAACAGTGGGCCCTGCCAGGTGGCCTTCTTTATCATCTTCACCTAGGCCTGCCATGGATGAGACACAGGAGTCTCTAGCCTTGACTGTGCATCTTCTTGCTGACACTGGGAACGGTTCGCTTCTGCAGCAGGCTCTGGACCAACTCCTGGATTGCATCTGTCCGGAGGTGCGTCTCTTCCTGGTGTCTGAACGGGCCAGACCAGTGAATTACCATGAAAAGTACCATCCCCGGAGGGCCCGCTTCCCAGGGATGTCTGTTTTGCTCTTTCTTCAGGAAAGCTTGGGACAGGAGTGGCTGTTTCGAGTCTTGGACTTCCTACAGCATTCACCCTGGCAGGGTTTCCCTACCCAGCATGCACAGGGGAGGCCTTGTCCCTATCTCCCTGCCAATCAGGAATTCTACAGCCTGCACAACCAGATGCCAGTGTGGGGCATGAGGCCGGTGCATTGTGGCACTGATATCCTCAGAGTGACTCTGTATTGCAGTTTTGATAACTACGAAGACGCCATCAGACTGTATGAGATGATCCTACAGAGAGATGCCACCGTTCAAAAGAGCAACTTCTGTTTCTTTGTTCTCTATGCCTCCGAGGGCTTCAGCCTGCAGCTCTCTCTGAAGCAGCTGCCCCTGGGAATGCCAGTGGACCCCAAAGAGTCTTCTGTGCTGCAGTTCAAGGTTCAAGAGATCGGCCAGCTGGTGCCTCTTCTCCCCAATCCATGTGTGCCCATCAGCAGCACCAGGTGGCAGACTCAAGACTATGATGGCAACAAGATTCTGCTGCAGGTATTTCATTTGTTACGTTTCTGGTGTGTAACAGGGTTACTAGAGTTAGTAGGACCAGAGCCAGGGCCCTGGAAACTCAGACAAGCTAGGCTTGGCCATCCATCCTCAATAGGCCAATTAAAAAGATGAATAATAGTGAAAGACAGAGAAAGGAGATCTATTCAAAACTGATACATTGGGAGAAGAATAAATGAAGATGTCCAATGGCCCCTACCCCTGACATGAAGTTTAAGTTTAAATAGAGGGCAAGAAGTATGCATAGATAACTAAACAGTCCTGGTTTGGGTGTGGTCCCAGTTATCATCTATCCGCCATTGTCTCAGCTCCAAGCTCTACTGCAGAACAGCCGGGCAAGTGGCGAAATCTTTCTGGGAGTCAAGCTCCTCCTCTGGCAGCCATCAGGGCCCAGCTTCCCCTCCTCTGCAGCATGAGATTCCTGGGGAAATTTGAGTTTCTTGGTTCCATTGTGTTATTCGTCTGATAACCAAAGGGAGGGGCACACGCAGGTCTTTAAAATAGCCTCATCCCTGTCAGGATAGTCACACGAGCACACGGAAATGTGTGATGCTCTCTGGATGGACCCTAGAGGTAATTTACTCAGTGGTTTTTCTTTTTTCTTTCTTTCTTTTTTTTTTTTTTTTTTCGAGACAGGGTTTCTCTGTGTAGCTTTGCGCCTTTCCTGGATCTTGCTCTGTAGACCAGGCTGGCCTCAAACTCACGGAGATCTGCCTACCTCTGCCTCCCGAGTGCTGGGATTAAAGGCGTGCGCCACCACCGCCCGGCGTCTCACTGGTTTTTCAAACTGATTGTATAGTAAGAGACTTGGGAGGCTTTAGACTCATTCATGCCAAGGTGCACCACAGTCTCGTTAGATCAGCAAGCCTGGGGGGACCCAGAGCATTTCTTACAAAAGAATAAAAGAGCTCATTGTGTGATTCTAATGTATACTGCAGTTGACGGTCAGACTTCAGGCTCTACAGGCTCCTCATGTGACAGGTAAGAATATCTGATGTGTATGAGCTTGTAGCTAAAAAGCTGGAGAGTCAGACCATGCTGCCTCCCCAGAATGCCCTTCACCGTGCCTGTCACTTGTCCATGCACACGTTGCACACTCAGATGCAGTAACAATATTACTGGAAATTTTGGGAGCATCTTGTCAGAGTCGCACATGTTACTAGGATAATAGAGCTCTCTCCTTTCAGTTCGTAGTCTCATTAATAAAGAAATTTAAGGACAGACTCAGGTAGAAACTCAAGGACAGATTTCTTGGAGTTCAAAAGAAGAGGAAGGAGAAGAAGAAGAGGAGGAGGAGGAAGAGGAGAAACAATTCAGTGCAGGCAAGCTGTAAATCTTAGCAGCTGCCAGAGCAGGGAGATAAGGAAGAGAAAGAGAAAAATCATGCTGTCTGAGTAAAGCCTGCATGAAGGTCAGCCACATAGCCGCGAGGAAGCCTTAGAGGAGGAGTAAGGCCCAAAGTGTTATGGAAAGCACGCTGAGAAAAGGAATAGAAAAAGCAGGAAATATTACACAGGAAGAGCAGCCGGGCTTATGAAGTACCATGGGTCCTTTCAGGTTGCTGATCAAGGCTACGGCAACAATGTCATGAGCTCTTTCCACAGGCGTAAGGAAGGGTGAGCTGTAACGGCGGTTGGGAATGCTAGGTTTGCAATACCATTGGCTTCATTTTGCAGCATTTTCTACCACTGTCAAATTTAAGCACAAATCAAATTCAACACCCAGAATGCCTTCTAAAGAAAATCTGAAAACCACCCTTTCCAGCCATCCAACTGATGCTAAACACAGCCAGGTGTTAACCTAATCATGATGGCTGCCATGTGCTGTTCGTTATGGCATACGATGTGGCAGCCTAGCTTTAATACTTAGTAGCTGTTGTGACCTTAACTCAATGAAGGTGATAACTGGCATCTTCCTGCATGGAGGTTGTTAGTCTGCATGAAATGATGAAACACTCATAAATGCACGTCATTATGTTTTAGTTGCTGTTTGTGCATATTACGCCCTGTACTAAGATTTTCCAATCACTAATTTTGTTAATCCTTATAACGCTCTAAGAAGTCACTACCGTTCCTGTAATGGATGAGAAGACCGAGGCCCAGTTATTTGTCCAAGACAGAGCTAGAATGTGTCTCTATCGGGTCTCAAAGTCTGTTTGACTAATGGTGGCACCGCGAAGGTGGGACATAGGGGATGGGCAGGGTGGTGGCAGTCCCTGTGCTTAGTAATGTGCAGAAAGTACACGTCAGTCAAAGCAAATCCCATGGTGTCCGTCCTTGGGAAATGGCCAGAACTCTCCTGAAGGCCTAGTGTATGAAATAACACTAGGTAGCAGTTGTTGACCTTTCCCCTGGCTAGCTTTCTTACCATCCATTGGCCTTAGTTAATAAAACATGATGTATACAGATTCTGTAATAAATACATCCTTTGCTTTTTCATCTGAGTAAAACACAGGACATATTTATCGAGCAAATGTGAAAGCTGGATCCAGACAGCTGGGAGGGGATCCCCTAAAATGTATTGTTAGATATATTACTGGGGAAATCAGGGTTCATTTTTATGAGTTCTTTGTCTTACTGAGAAAAGAATTTAAAAATAGACCCAGTGTGAGGGAGATGTCTTAGCTGGTAAAAGTGTTTGTAGCCAAGCCCAAGGGCCTGAGTTCAATTTCTTTTTTTTCTCTTTCTTTTTTTCTTTCTTTTTTTTTTTTTTTTGAGACAGGGTTTCTCTGTGTAGCTTTGGAGCCTTTCCTGGGACTCACTCTATAGCCCAGGCTGGCCTCGAACTTACAGAGACCCATCTGCCTCTGCCTCCCAAGTGCTGGGATTAAAGGTGTGTGCCACCACCACCCAGCTTGAGTTCAATTTCTAGGACTCATATGGTGGAAGCTGGAAGCGTCTCCCACAGAGTTGTCCTCCGATCTCCACTCACACTGGGGTCGCAAGCAACTGTATTATTCACTACCTTCTTGCTTAGATGCTTCGTGTACAACTCCCCAGTTCCCCGGACATCTGAACTTCCACATTTAGTTCTGGTTAATCTCTAGAACTTAAAAAAAGCATCCCTGGCATGCAGTAGGGAACATGTCCTTATTCACTCCTATTCTGAAGGCTAAGTGATGTTTAATTGGGAGACACAGTTATATAATTAGTTACGTCAGAAAGTTGAATCAAATTTGGGGAGACTAGAGAAGTTTTTGATGAAGGAAAATCCAGTAAGGAATATGAAAATAACTCCATTGTCTCGAGATGTTTTAGAAGCCCCAACACCTGTCAAGTAGGGACCCAGCATGTGTCCTTCATTCTTGTGGCCTCCCTTGGACTCTTTACTTCATGCACCTCTTCACTTCAAAACACTGGTCTTGGGCACTCCTTCTTGATCTCTTTGTATCCAGGACTTTTGCAAACAAATTGAGGAATTGTTTTCTAGAAAATTCTACTGTGATTTCTTGTCATGAAAATGTTTGAGTAAAGAGTGCCAACGGCTAGACTCTACTATGCTGTTGAAATTATCATGTTGTCACTACAGTACAGGCATTTAGCACTTAGAACGAAGTGAGATGTTTAGGGTGCAAAACCCAGTGTAAACTTTCTTGGGATCAGTGTTAGGGCAATAGGGATGGATGATGAATATTCTTGCTTTTGCAACTAAGTGGTCCAGGCCTTAAATTAGCATACCTAGGACCCGGTTCTTAGCTCTGCTACCTTGGTCTCAGCTCTATAATCAATTCATAATGGCCCAATAAAGTTTCTGGACTAGACTCCAATTGGACCAATATAGACTCTATGCTCTCCTCTGAGCTGATGGTTGTACTCAAAGAATGGAGTTTTATGGGTGAAGTTAGTCCTGAGGCAAAGATCTAACCTTTACTCTAGCTGCTGTGTGAGGTCACACTGACGTCTGGAACTGTCACAAAAGGGTGAAGGTCCTTAACAAATATCAGAGTGGAGGAGATAATTGCTGAATGTTTGCAAATGAACAAAGTTCACTCAAGAAAACAATGCCTATTACTAAGAGAGTCAAAATCACAAATTAACCTCTCTACAGATAACACTCCATAGGGCCTGGGTGGAGGCAAAGAGGCCCGAGTGAGTCGGATGCTGAATCCAAGGGGCCAGGGAGAAACTTTCTCAAGGAGAAGTGCTGAGGAGGCCTGCATGAGCTAGATGACACGGGACAGGCCAGCCATCAAAGGGAGGAAATGTGTCCCGAATGGAAGAGATAGTGAGCAGTTCAGTACTTCCTTAGCAGGACACATTAACACATTGCCTGAGGCTGCATGGAACTGCAGTTAAGGGAGTGACATCATGACACGTGGATGGACAGGTGGCCAGAGGCCAGGCCTTCAGAAATACGATCCATCGTAGGATAGGAGCATCAAGAAGGAAGGCATCTTTTCTAGTTCACTCCTGTGAAGGCAGTATTCCAACTAATGCTTCGTATATGGGAGGCATGGGCATTCATGTATGAGTGAATACTTGGTAACTCGCTTCTATTCTAACTTTAGTATAATGTACAGCTGCTGACGGAGCCTGCGAACAGCACTCACGTGTATAATTTGTGTTATGAGAATCAAATGAAAGAATAGACCTGCAAGTGCTTTGTCATGTCGAGACTTCCGGAGGCCACGCGGAAGCAGAGCAATTGCTGCCTTTGTGTGTCAGAGGCTCTCAGCTCTCTCGCTAAGTGACACTGTCCACAAAACATCTTGTCATCACCCCAAAACAAAACTCCACACCCAGTAAACTGAATTTAGCATTCTTTCTTCCTACCAGCACTAGGCAATCTATGCTCTATTCTGTCTTCATGAATTCACCTGTTGAAGGCATTTCGTGTAAGAGGAATTACATAATCCCGTTTCTCCGGAAATAAGCAATTTATTCGAGGACCCCTTCTTTGCATGTCCAAGCTGTCCTCACACAGACTTCATCAGCCCCTCTTCTTTCTGTTCTTGCCTTCTCATTCTCCATTCCTCCACCTGACTCACCTCAGGCAGTGATGCGCTCCCACCTCTGCATTTACTAAGTACCTCACCTCGGTTGTACTGTGCTTAGCAGGTGATACTTGGAGGCCTGAGCTGCTAGAGAATAGCAGGTTAGCATTGGTGGCTTGTCAGTAGATTAAGGAGTCTTACAAACAGTTAATTGGAAAAGGTTTTCCACTCTGCAGTAACTCTGGTGCTATTTGAGAGTCTCTGCATATCTACCTAGTTCGTTTCTACACCATCGTTTTTTCCCATCTCAGAGAAATTCTTTGGTTACCTTTGTGAAAGACCGTCAGTCAGACAGGATATTTTTCCCTTCACAGGTACAGACCTGCTCCTCAATAGGTGAACCATTTTTCTATGATGCATTTTCTCATGTTTTTCAGGTTGAAACTCACAATGAGGGATGAATGTGCTCCCTGATTATCATAGCTGCTAATGTTCTCTGAACTTGGGAAAACCCTGTTCTCAATTCATGGCATTTTAGTTCTTAGAAAGATGAGCTCCCAGTGATCATAATTCCAATAAATGCATTTCCATTTGTTTTTTGGCAAGAGAAGGTTTATTCTCTCTCCAGGGATTTGTCCCAGTCACTCAGAATTCCGTTTCTTTGGGAAATTTCTCATTCTGACTGCCCACACTGCATTTCTGGGTTGACAAGGCCTAAGGATCTCAGGCTCCTCTCTCTCTCTCTTTTGTTCTCCTCTCTAGGTTAGGAAGAGTACAGAAACATCCAGCTGTATAAAAAGAAAAAAAAAGCAATATTCACTTCAAATCCTTTGTCTTTTCTTTTCTTTTGTGTGTGTTTAGAGTTTTGAACATGCTCGGTTTGTGCTCTACCGTTAAGTTACATGCCCCAAGCTGACTTTTCTTAAAACAACTTCATGAGGTAACTCAATGATAGCCAGGAGCTTGATTTATAGATGTCAATTTCCATTCATTGCTCTATGCAAAAAAAAAATATGAATTTTGTTAAGTGTTAAGTTTTACGTGTTTAACAGGTGAGTTCTTGTTTTACAAGAACTTAACATGTTGTAGGCAGTGTTCTAAGTGTGAAAGGCACTATGATGAAGATATTTATGATACCTTGGCAATGTCCAGGGGTGGATGCAGAGGAGATGGACACATAACCCAGCGCACAGCAGAGTGGCAAGTTCTAAGGTCTGTGAGAAGAAACAGCAGTCTTAGTGATGGTGAACACAGTCAAGTCATATACAGCATTCCTACATACCAGACACCATTATCATATCATTTTCATGGCAATCCTGTGATGTTGGCACTTATCCTTTCTTACAGGTGGGGAATGGGAGGCATGGAAATATTAAGCAACTTGTCTAAAGTCTCACAGCTGATCAGTGGTGCAGTTGCTAAGTAGGAGTGCCTAATGCAAATGCAAATTGAGAAGACTTTCACGGAGAGACGATGTATAAACTCGCAGTTGACAGAGATTGGTTTCCAGGAAAAAGGCTCGAAGGAAGCCCTTCGAGATGGAACAGATGATAGACGAACAGAAGCAATGGGAAGGAGCAAGCTCTGCCTACAGGGTGGAAAGAAGTTCAAAGGGAGAAAGTGATGAGCTCTCGGCTGTAGTGACTCCTTGCTGCAGATGGTCAAGGGCAAATCAACGCTAATTAAGCGTTCGACTTCATCTTGAGACAAGCAGGAGGCCACTACAGGACAGTTAAAGCACCCACCTACACACACACACACACACACACACACACACACACACACACACGGATTGTTGAGAGTGGACTAGTTGGGAGGCAAGAGGATCGTGGGGAGTTAGATGGCTGCTGCAGGAATTTAGACAGGACATGCTCAGCGTTAAGGCCGGTGGCAGTGAGTGGAGAGAGAAAGATCTGTAAGAGTGCTAGGAGGCAGAGTCCATGGGAACAGGTGACTGCTATAGGCAAGGTGTGGAAAGGGGCAGAGGAAGCTCTTGCTTGGGTAACAATAGCGGTCATCAAGGAAACAGAGAAGAAGAACAGAGAGTTTCTGTACAGGCAGATGAAGTCAGTGGTACAGAAGAGTTGGAGAGTGATGCATGTGAGAGGGTGGTACCTGGAAGGGAGTTGGATACGTAGATATGAAGCCTAAGAGACAGATGATAGTGGCAGCCGTGTTTCTGTGAGCCTAGTTACTTCGATGGCTAAAGGCATAAATATCCGAGGTTGAGCTAGGCATGTGTACAGAGCAGCAGTTCTTAACCTGGGGGTCCAGACACCTTTAGCCAACTTCTATCTCCAAAAATATTTACATCACAATTCATAACAGTAGCAAAATTAGTTATGAACTAATCACAAATATAACTTTATGGTTGAGGGGAGGTCACCACAATATGAGGAACTGCATTAAAGGGTCACAGCATTAGGAAGGTTGAGAACAACTGTATAGATTAAGAAGGCTTAGGGAGCCGGGCGGTGGTGGCGCACGCCTTTAAACCCAGCACTCGGGAGGCAGAGCCAGGCGGATCTCTGTGAGTTCAAGGCCAGCCTGGGCTACCAAGTGAGTGCCAGGAAAGGTGCAAAGCTACACAGAGAAACCCTGTCTCGAAAAACTAAAAACAAACAAACAAACAAAAAAAAGGCTTAGGGGAGTTGGAGAGATGGCTCAGTTGTTAAGAGCAGTGGCTGCTCTTTCAGAGGTCACAGGTTCAATTCCCAGCACCAACACAGCAGCTCACAGCATCTTTAACTCCAGTTCCAGGGGATCTGTCACTCTCTTCTTATCTCTGCAGGCAAGAGGCATACATAAAGTATGCAGGCTTACATGCAGGCCAAACTCGTACATGTGAAATACAAATAATTTTTAAAAAGAGGGCTCAAGTCATCTCTGGATCACTGTGACATTATATGAATCATCTGAGAAAAAGACACCTTTATGGAAACCGAGAAAGGCAGAGGAAAAGGGGGAAATGCAAAGGAATATGTTGGTCTGGAAACTGAAAGAGAACTGTAGGAGTGAAGGATAAAGATCACAGAGGAAAATCCTTCCAGGAGCTAACGACAAAGTTGACGGTAGATAATTGTGGTACTAGCTGGTTTGTGGAATGGCAGGCAGAGGTGGAGGTCATGGGAGGGGCGGTTGGCAGGAAAAAACGAAGGTAGACATTTTAGAAACAAATGTTTGACGAAGAGCAGGAGGGAGAAAGCTGGAGTGGGAGAGAGGAGATAGGAGACTTGAGAAACCCTATTACTAGCTGAAAGGAGTGAAGAGAAGGAGAGAGGCGGGGATGGGGGAGAGGAGAGAACAAAATGCCAGATAGGCTGCGGTCATGGAGAAGGCAGAGGGTAATGGAGATCACATCACAGGTAGGGGCTGGTCACTTCCCCACGGGCAGGGTGAATGGAGCTGCAGGTCAGTTTGATGGTGGAAAGCTGTGAGCTGTCACTAAGGACGGGGTTTGCTTTCTCTGTCACAGAGGGAATGAGACCTGATGAGATGGTGGTAAAGGGAGCTTGTGCCTCCCAAGTTTTCAGGACCGTTTAACGGGTGCAAAGCATCCATGCTAACCAGAGAGGGATGACCAAGGGAACAGGAGGACCGGATGCAGCCTGGCTGAAGCTGGAAGCCACAGCCGCCTCGCAGCACCAGCTTTCGTAGTCATGTGCTTTTCTACACCCTGGGCCCAAGTTAAGAAAATGTGGATGTGTGTCTCCAATTCTGACTCTAATCCAAGGCTGGGAGTGTTTGGTGGAAGTAATGACAGGCAGGAAGTGGTGTGGGAGACGAGGATGGCAGGGGAGTGGTTGAAGTAATAGTTCTTGACCTCGCATTGGCTGTAGAATGCAGGGAGACAGGAGGACTAAGAGGCAGAAATCTGGGGACGGTGTTGGCGTTGAAAATCAGGTGTAACAGGAGAGGCGCTCTGGGCTTGTATTTGGTGCATCAAAGGCAGAGCATTTTATAGGAGAGGAAATCCACGGGAGGGGCTAGGGTGCTAGGGAACCAGAACTGAGTAGAGGGTGTACCAGGCTGGTTCAGAGGGGCCGATGACTCTGAGGTCCAGGAGACTGTTGACATGGGCATAGCTGTGCCTTCCAGACCAATTTCATCTAATTTGACATTAGTCTATGTGGCAAGGGGAAGCAGACTTCTCTTTCTTTAGTCTTTTAAAGCTTTATTTATTTATCACAAGAGAGAGAAGGGGATGGAGGGAGAGTACATGTACACACACACACACACACACAACACACACACACATACACACATACACACACCTATATTAATAATGACCCCAAACATAAAATGACTAGTAGTTCAGATATGCCAAGGAGAATCCATACAGTGCACCATCATGATGGGCACGTGGAGATCAGTAGGTAATTTGAGGGAGTCATTATTTCCTTCCACCATGTGAGTTCTGGGTATCAAATTCAGGTCATCTGGCTTAATGGTAAATGTCTTTACCACCTAGCCATCTTATTGGCTTTCTTTTCCTCCTTCCTTCCTTCCTTCCTTCTTTCCTTCCTTCCTTCCTTCCTTCCTTCCTTCCTTCCTTCCTTCCTGCCTTCTTTTCTTTCTTTCATATAACACTTGCTAAGAGTATATTCATTACACACAATGATAAGTTTTATAAAGACACATTCATACAAGTATATTACATACTTCAATCATATTCCTTCCTCTCTTTGCTCCATACGCTTGCCACTCCCTTTAATTTCCTCATACAATCTCACTTCTATGTTCATGTCATGTGTACATATCCAATGTCCTGGTTAGTTTTAACTGAGTTTGCCATAATCTAGAATTAGCTAGGATGAGAGTCTTAATGAGGAATTATCTAGACCAGGTTAACCTGTGGACATGTGTGTGGGGTTGCCTTGATTGTTAATTGATGTAGGACGAACTAGCCCATTGTGGGTGGCACCATTCCTTAGGCACGGAGTCTGAACAGTATTAAAGAAAACTAGCTGAGAACATAGCACATAATTAAGAAAGTAGGGTTGCACACATTATTTCATTCTGCTCTTGACTGAGGATGTCATGTAACTAGCTGCTCAAATTCCTACCTTGACTTCCCTCAATGATGGGCTGTAGCCTGGAATTTTAAGGCAAGTAAATCTATCCTCCCATAAGCTGCTTTTTGTCAGGGTATTTGATCACAGCAACAGAAATGATACTAGAACATATGATATTACAATGTATATTTATAATATATTATAGTAACTGTATAAAATGTAGGATCCACAAATGAAAGAATGCATGATATATGTCTTTTTGAGTCCAACATATTTTTGCTTAATATGATAATCTCCAGTTGTGTTCTTTTTCTGCAAATGGCTGACGAGAGCTCCATTGTGTGAATGTGTGTCATATTTTCTGTATCCATTCATCTTTTAATGGGCGTAGGCTGATCCCGTAAATTGGCTGTTACAGATGGTGCTGCAATAGACATGGATTTCCAAGTATGCTTGTGGGAATAGCACTCTGGGATGTATATCTGAGGAGTCCTAAGCCAACACACCACAGACTTCTCTTTCTGACAACAGTTGCTAGAAAATGAAATGGGGCCTGCAGAGTCAAACCTAAGGATTTGCTTCTCCAGCCTGGGTAATCTAACATTATTCAAGAATGATTTTGGATAAGGGATATCCAACCTGTAATAAGATATTTTTATTAAAAACAAATGGATGAAGGGGCTGGAGAGATGGCTCAGCAGTTAAGAGCACTGGCTGCTCTTCCAGAGGTCCTGAGTTCAATTCCCAGCAACCACACGGTGGCTCACAACCATCCGTAATGAGATCTGGTGCCCTCTTCTGGTCTGCAGGCAAACATGCAGACAGAACACTATATACATAATAAATAAATCTGTAAAAAAAAAACCAACCACAAATGGATGAAAAAAGAAAGACAGGATGGGAGAAGCAGGAGAAGAGAGAGAAGGGAGGAGGAAAGGGAAGAAACCGAATGAACAGAGGCAATGAAATAGAATTAGGTGATGTAGTTACCAGCAGCGTTCCAGGAGGTCAGTTGTCCACAACACAACTACCCGGACACAGCTCTTCTGTGTCCATGGAAGCGGCTTCCAGATTTGCTATGCATTT
This sequence comes from Peromyscus aztecus, assembly GCA_902168405.1. Lineage (NCBI taxonomy): Eukaryota > Metazoa > Chordata > Mammalia > Rodentia > Cricetidae > Peromyscus > Peromyscus aztecus. The sequence goes on along the minus strand of CABHPQ010165213.1, from coordinate 11,657 downwards.
GACGCACTAGGGGAATGGGAACATTTTTAGTACCCATGTTACATCCTTACTTGGATACACTTGAACTTTAAGGGTGGGACACTAGGGCCTTTTAGTTGACCCCCAGGTGACTACAGTGTGCAGCAAAGCTTGGGGACAGATGTGTCTCCCATGGGTTTGTCCAAGTGCACATATTAAGGTGCAGTGGACATTCATGCAACAAAGGCCCCTCAATGCTGGCAGGAACTGGTTCAGACAAGAGCACCGTGCTCACATGGGCTCCATCTTGGAGTCCCACTGGTGGATTAGGGGTGGGCATCTAGATGTGATTACTTAGGGAATTTAGGGAGCTGGCTTGGCCCACGAATGGCATCTAAGGATTCTAGAGTGGTGGTTTTTAATCTATATTTTAAAAAGCCCTGGAAGTGGGAGTTGGAATTGAAGAAGGTCTAGCACTCAGGGTTACCCTATGCTACAGTCTCCAAGCTTCTTCGGTACAACTGCTTCATGGTTTGGGGCTCCCAGGTAAAGAATTTTAGAAAAGAGACTTTGTCTGAGAGAGAGAGAGAGAGAGAGAGAGAGAGAGAGAGAGAGAGAGAGAGGAGAGAGAGAATGAGTGAGAACCACTGACTCATTGATCTAGAGAGCAGAGAGATTGGACAATTATGGGACAGGAACTAAGAATAGATTTCCATTTTTAAATGATTGGAAAAGAAATATGAAACATGAAAATGACACAAGATTCAAGTTCCAGGGCCCACAAATAGAAACGTATTGAATCGCAGCCACACCATTCATTTGTGGCTTGTGTCTGGCAGCTCCGCTGAGTCGAGGAGCTGGGTTGATATCTCCATGGCGAGACCGTCACTACATGGCCCTTTCACAGGACATATTTGAATCTTCTAAAAGGAGAAATAAATGTCCCTGTTATTTTGGGGGGTTGATTTTTGCAGATTCTCTATTTCTATCACAGAGCAAATTTAGAAGAAAGCACGTATGCCTGTCATTTGCAAAAACAAAACAAAACAAAACAAAACAAAAAAACTTTGTGTATGTATTTGGTAATTGACTAAAAACAAAAACAAAAACAAAAAAACCCCTGCTTTTCCACCCCCACCCCACCTCCAGTCCTGACTTCTGCCTTCTTGCTTTGGGAGACAAATGTACAGTTCTCTCTTTTCCTCTTCAAATTTCCTCTATTTTTTTAGTCTCAAGACTATTATTTTAGGGTGATGTTGGTCCACATCAAAGCTAGCTCTTAAAGCATAGAGAGCTCTACCCTGACCCCACAGACAAATAGCCTCTTCTGCTCTCAACCTCTGTGAAAGCTCTTCAACTAGGGGCGGGGCCTCATGTGCCACTCCCCCACCCATGCCGGAATTTTGGCTGGCCTGATTTGTGCAGGCAATCATAGCTACTGTGAGTTCGTGAGTACGAGAGCCGTGTTCTGGCTGTAAGACAGCATTTCTCAAGACTCTTCCTCCTTCAGCTCTTACATTTTTCCCACTCCCCACTTCCATATTATCTGAGCCTTGCTGTATGTGTGAGGAGGGACTTGATATAAATGAGTTTATTCCTAGCGTCTTGATCATTTGGGAGTCTCTGCATTAACCACCGCCCACTGAGAAGAAGCTTTGGTGACCAAGGTTGAGAGCAGTACTGATCTATAGGTATGACATAACTACTTAGAGCAGTTTGACAATGTGACCATTTAGCAACAAAAATGGTAGCTTTTTCCTAAGGCCTATGAACTAAACACCAAGCAAAGCCATGGGCTTTGACCAGGCATAAATTCTGTCCTATAGAGAAGGCCTGAAATCTGACTGTCAATCTGTTGATTTCCTCCATAACAGTCATGAGCCACTGGGCATGTTTTGGCTAGAATTGGTATTATAGCATGCAGGGTCCAGTGCTAGAAAAAAAACAGTGATGTCTTTTCTTTCCAACTGGCCTGTGTATTAGTGTTCAGCATTAGCCGGCAGATAGCAAGTTTCCTAGTCAGTTGATTTCTCTATGTCCTGTAGCCAAAGTATATGGTTTCTTAGCTTCTAGCTCTGGTGGAGAACCAAGAGTAATGACAATAGCCTGTACTATTGTAGGTGCCTGTGAGGACTCCTTGAACAGTAACTCATAGAGAGGTACTAGATACCAAAGTCTATGGTGAAAATTGTTGCTTCCAGAAATGGTCTTGGGAGAGCACTGTAAAAGAGGTGGCATGCCAGTTTCCCAGGAATCCAAGGATGGAAGGTGTTCCAGTGAACTCCATCCTATGGAAAGAGAGGGCAGCCACCCATAGAATGTGGATTTTGCTGACCAGTATTGTAAGATTGGAACCAGAATGCAAGTTGTGTGAATTAAAATGATAGAGCATGTGTGTAAGTAGTCTTTTCCATTTTCCCAGATAATGCTGTGCTCTACTGTATATAAATGGCACCTCAAGAAAATAAGGAATATTTGTTTTAAAAGGTACTAGCCTATTAGCCGCCTGGGGTACCCACATGTCTTAGACATATCTAAGAGGGATATTGTTGGCAGAAGTTTCCTATCCTGACTGCCCAGTCCCAAATAACCATTCTGAGTCTTAATATTAATTACAAATGCTTGGCCAAAAGCTCAGGATTATTACTAATTAGCTCTTATATTTTAAATTACGCTCTGCCATGTAGTGTATTAGCATGGCATGTTCATCTCCTGCTCCCTCTGTGTCTTGCTGGTTATTCCCGACTCCGTTCTTCCTCATCCCATCATTCTCAGTTTGGCTTTCCTGCCTAACTTTATGCTGTTCAGCTAATGGCCAGTCAGCTTGTTCATTAAACCAATCATAGCAACATATATTCACACAGTGTAAAGGAGTATTTCTTTATTAGTATGATCAAGTAGAGGTATCACTAGTGTTGGAAGACTGAATTCCCATTCCGGTCCTTGTGTTGTTTGTGGTCATAGGCTTTGACTATTGTCTGTTGTAATACATCACTTAAATTATCTGGCGAGGTCATTGAGCAACATTTGTGCGTGTCTTTGAGTGTTTAACTACCAGATCTACAAGGAGTGTGGTGGTGTTAAGTGATCATTTCATTCCCAAAGTCTTGTCATTTTCAAAAACTTAGTAAGTCCAGGAATGAGAGTGAGTTGTTTGGAGCCAGGGTTGATCATTTAAATCAGATTTATGTCTCACTTCTGCTCAAATGGCTGGACATCTGCTGTGGTGTGGTATAGTAGAGGATGGCCAAGGCACATGGTGCTTCTGGCTGTTGGCCAGGGGAAACCGTGTTTCATTGGTTCTTCCTTTCCTTGTCTCCTAGGTCCAACCGAAGGCAGGACTTGGTGTTAGGAATGGCGAGTGTTCCTTCCTACGCAGCAGCGTGAGAGGTGACAGGCATGGGCAGGGCTCCAGGTTGAACTTGGTTTCCACACAGAGAACCTTAGAGACAAGGAGCCGGAGGAACAGGAGCCGGAGGTTCAAAGTACATTCTTTGGAGCTTCCACAGCCCAGTGGGACCTCGGAAACCTCTAGTGACGCTTTGTGGAGAAGCCCTGGCTGGTCCTCCCTGGACAGCGCAGCCACAGGCATACGGCAGTGCCGCCTGTCTATCCCCATCGAACCTGAGACAAGAATGGACGTCCTTAAGGGAAGCAGCTCCCAGAAACTCGAGGCGGAGACGAACGTCGACACCGGCTTTACCATCATCAACTCCAAACCCAAGCAATCTTTCCTGAGCAGATTTCCCCGGGATTTCCAGAGCAGTCAGCCACCATGCCACTTGTCAGGCTCTTCCTTTGGGGCGACTGCTTATCTAAACCAAAAAGTCTTTAAGGATAGACTCCATCCGCTGTCACTTCCTGGTCAAAGGGACTTTGGTGCAAAGACGAGAATCTCCAAATGTCCTGTCCAGGGTGAAGAGAAAGAAGAATTCTTTATATAGCATGAAGCAAAGTTTGGTGTTTCTGTAAGACACAAGATAGAATGTTCTCGAAACAAAGCATTGTATTAGTTGTCCTTCTCATTGAAATATCTGACAAACACAATTGAAGGAAGGGTTTATTTTTGACTCACACTTTAGTGGGAAGGTCCATTCATGGCTGTGGGGGGGGGGAGTCATGGAAGCAGGAGTGGGAGGCAGCTGATTATGTGCCTTTATAGTCATGTAGCAGCGAGGGGAGGGGGATGCTGGGGCTCAGCCTGCCTTTCCCTTGTTCCATCTGGGACTCGGGCCCATGAGAAGGTGCTGCCCACTTTCAGGGTGGGTCTTCCTTCCTCGGTTAAATCTTTCTGGAAACATCCTTACCCGGAGGTGCATTTCCACGGTGAGTCTGAATCCAGTTGACAATGCAGATTAGAGCTACAAACACTGATCCAGGATCGCCCAGTTTCTTGCTCATCTGAGAGGGCCCCAGGCTCTCAATGCACAAGTTCATATTGCTTTCGCTTCCAGCAGCAGAAGTCCTTGGGGAGCTGATAGTTTGCTAGCTCGCTGGAAGAGAATACAGCCAGGCAGAGGAAGAAAGCCCAATGCCTGACCTTCTCAGCGGCACACTAACCCAGCTACATGTGTTGATTCAGAACATTGGCTTTGTTTGGGAATGAATCAGATGTGTTATGCAGATCTGATTAGTGTGTGTAATACAGTTTTAATGTTTTACTTGAGGTTGCAAAGCTTATCCCCCTGGACAGTGTGAACTATTTATTCTTTAGTGCTTTTTAATTTTTATGTGACCTCCTTTGGTAAGTAGGTCCTATTTACCACATACTCTCTTGTGGTTTTGCTTTTAAAGTTCTCTGCATCTGAAATGAGTAAAAATGCAAAGTGTTTTAAAAATTATGCCTACCCCTCCCCCAGTTTAATTAGGAAAAATACCAGAATCCAGAAAGCTAGGTTAAAATGAATGCTAGACTCTGAGATGTTCTATTTCTCATTTGTTTATTCCCTATTCCGAAGAGGACAGCACTTCTTGTTAAAAAAACAAGGAAGACATGGGATGATTAGAAAATTCCAGATCTCCACTGAGCATGGCTGAAAGGTTGTGCTGACTGAGACTTGGGAACTAAATGTATTTTGGGGGTTTCCAGGGCTTTCTGCAATTCTCATCCATTAATTTATATGTTCACTCAATAAATACTTTTGCGTGCCTTAAGTATTCATGGATATAATAGTTAGACATTTTGTGGCCATCAAACCCAAAAGGTAGTGATGGTTTTGCAACTGTGATAATCTACGGAAACAACTCTTTAAAAAGGTGTTAAGGTTCAGACTTACTCCACAATCTAGGCCCACATTTGCCATATAAAGATGCGCTGTCTTAGTTATTTGTCTTGTTGCTTTGATCAAATACCATGGCAAAAGCAAGCAAGTTAAGGGAGGGAGGGATTACTTTGGCTGACAGTTCCAGGTTGCAATCCATCATGATGGGATACTCCTGGTGCAGGAGGTTGAGGTCTCTGGACACATTGCATCTGCAGTCAGCAAGCTAAGAGTGATGGGCAGGGCTGCGAAGCTGCCTTTCTCTTTGCCAGTGCAAGGAATACCCACCCACTTTTTATTAATTAGCCTAGGGAAGATAATCCTTCACAGGCATGCCCAAGGCTTGTTTCCTCAACCTTCCAACCCTATCATGTTGACAACATTAACCATTGTATAAGCATTTGTAACCTGCAAGTGGAGACTTCGAATATTATGAATTGCAGTTTACAGTCTTGAGATCATAGTCACAAAGGACACATTCTCTGTTGCCCAGATGCTGGAATTCGGGGATTAGGTGTATACTCATGATTAAAAATAAATGGAGGCTGTTAGTGTCTGTGCTATTGGTTGTTCTTTTCAGGAAGTTGTCTCCTGTGCCAATGCATTTGGAATTATTTCCCACCTTCTTTTCTATCAGGTCCAGTGTCTCTGGATTTATGTTGAGGTCTTTCATCCACTTGGACTTGAGTTTTGTGCAGGGTGATAGGTATGGATCGATTTGCATTCTTCTACATGCCAACATCCAATTATTCAGAACCATTTATTGGAGATGCTTTCTTTTTTCCATTGTATAATTTTGGTTTCTTTGTCAAAAATCAGGTGTCCATAGGTGTGTGGATTTATGTCTGTGTCTTTGATCCATCTGTCTTTTTTATGCCAATACCATGCAGTTTTTATTACTATAGCTCTGTAGTAGAGCTTGAAATCAAGGATGGTGATAGCTCTGGAAGTTCTTTCTTTATACAGGATTGTTTTAGCTATCCTGTTTTTTTTTTTTTTAAATATGAAGATCCAATTCCAATTCTTTCAAGATCTGTAAAGAATTGTGTTGGAATTTTAATGGGGATTGCATTGCATCTGTAGATTGCTTTTGGTAAGGTGGCCATTTTTTACTATGTAACTCTCACCAATCCATGAGCATGGGAGATCTTTCCATCTTCTGATATCTTTTTCAATTTCTTTCTTCAAAGACTTGAAGTTCTTGTCATACAGGTCTTTCACTTGCTTGGCTAGAGTTACACCAAGAAAGGATTGTAGGAGTCAAAGGGGTCAAGGACACCACAAGAAAACTCACAGAATCAACTACCCTGGGCTCACAGGGGCTCACTGAGACTGAACCGACAACCAGGGAGCCTGCATGGGACTGACCTAGGCATTCTGCATATGTGTTACAGTTATGTAGCTTGGTCCTCTTGTGGGACTCCTAACAGTGTGAGCAGGGGCTGTCTCTGACTCTTTTATGGATTTTTGGTACCCTAGTTCTCATACTGGGTCTCCTTGCCGAGCCTTAATACATGGGGAGGTGCTTAGTCTTACTGCAACTTGAGATGCCGTGTTTTGTTGATACTCAAGGGAGAGCAGCCCCTTCCTAAACAGGAACAGAGGAGGAGTGGATTGGGGGTGGGAACAGAGGGGATGGGTGGAGGGAGGGACTGGGAAGAGAGGAGGGAGAGAGACTGCAGGATGTAGAAGAGATAGATAAATAAATAAATTTATATAAAAAAAACGGAAACTGGAGAATGGCTCAGTGGTTAAGGGAGCTTGTTGCTCTTCTAAAGGGCACACATTTAGTCCCCTTTAGTCCCCAGCACCCAACTGGACAGTGTACAACTGCCTGTAACTCTGGCTCTGAGGGATATGACTCCCTCTTCCAGTCTCCATGGGAACATGCATGCGTGTAGTGTGCATTCACACAGACATACATACACATCAAATAAAAATAAATATTTAAAAAATATTTGATTCTGTGACCATCATTCTCTTGGATAGCTGTAATGTGAGAATATACATGCTTATTTAACTACAGTCTTTTCTCCTCTCCCCTCTCTCTCTCTCCCTCCCTGCCCCCTTCCTTCCTTCCTTCCTTCCTTCCTTCCTTCCTTCCTTCCTTCCT
>CABHPQ010165212.1:17289-39893 GCA_902168405.1 Peromyscus aztecus | reverse complement strand
ACACACACACACACACACACACACACACACACACACACACACACACACACAAAACCAACCAACCAACCAACCAACCAACCAACCAACCAACCAACCAACCACCTTTAGCAAACCAATTTCCATATGCCCAAACCTCTGATCTGGATTGGAACCATTTGCCTAAGCAGTTCTCAGTCAAGAGACCTCCTGATTTGCCAGGTCCTCTCATGACTAAGTTTTGCAAAGGCTCTGGAATCCTTCAGGAAGAACTCAGATAAGAATCACTGACTAAACAAAATGTAGTTCAAAGCTTAGGTGAACTCTGGAATTCAAGCTAGATGCAACGGCCCAGTGGAATCTTGTGCTTCACATCACAGCAGCTACTGTCTGTCGGACACAGTTTGACCTCCTGTCTCAGACTACATGCTCTGACCAGGATTTCTCGTTAGTAGGCAGCAGATCCAGCTCAGCTGTAAATAGTCCGAACAAAACTGTATACCAGGGCTAGAGAGATGACTCAGAGTTTAAGAGCACCGACTGCTCTTCCAGAGGTCCTGAGTTCAATTCTCAGCACCCACAAGGTGGCTCACAACCATCTGTAATGAGATCTGGCACTCTCTTCCGTATACAAAACTGTATACTGATTACAGTATCTAGACATAACTGGACTTAAATGCTTCAAGAGTAGATATATTTTATATTTTAATGAGAACTACTGATAAAGTTCTTTTTTTTTTTTTCTGAAACAGCACAATAAGATTCCCTGCTTTGATGATGTCACTTACTAACATTTCATTTCATTTCATTTTGGGTTTTTTTTTTTTTTGGTTTTGGTACCTGTCCTGGATCTCACTTTGTAGACCAGGCTGGCCTCGAACTCACAGAGATCTGCCTGGCTCTGCCTCCCGAGTGCTGGGATTAAAGATGTGTGCCACCAATGCCTGGCTTAATTTCATTTTTTAGTTGGTAAAATTGAATATACTTTTAAGTAAAATACAGTTCATTGAAATTTATATATACTGTGGAATAACTAAATTAAGCCAACTAACATGCCTCACGTGGTTAACATTTTGGTTGCAAACCACTTAAAATCTCCTCTCAGCATTTTTTTTAAACAAAATATGACACAATTATCAACTGTATTTACCATGCCGTAAATAGATCTTTTGTTTGAGGTTACTCTTCCTTTACAACCAAAATTTCCTGTTCTTTTTTTAAACATACAAAGCATATTTATTTATGTTCTCATATACATGAAATAAAATCTTAGATCAGCAATTCAATATGTTCATAATAGTCCATTTGTACAGTAGACCTGTGGGAGTTTTTAAATTTAAACTTCAAAAATATTTTTGTAGATTTTTTTCTTTGGCAGTTTCATATATGTACATAACACATTCAGGCTATTTTCAATCATACGCTCTTCTATTTCCCTCCTATGTCCGACAACTCCCCATCCATCACTGACTAATGACACACCCAGTCTTGTGCAGGTCTATGCAGGCAACCAAAACTGTAAGATCGTTATTGTGATGGCTGTGTCATGCTGAGTACATAGTAGTTTGTGGATCCTTTTCTTAGCTTTTAACTCTTAAATTCTTTCTGCCCTCTCTTTCACAATGTTCCCTGACCCGTTAAGAAGATGATCCAAATGGCCTTTTTAGGGCTGAGCTCTCAACTGTCATGTATTCTCAACACTTGAATATCCAGGAGTCCCTGTATTCACTGCAGTTCATTACAAAGGGAAGATTATTTTTTGTGTGGGTCCTGGGGGTTAAAACTCAGTCCTCATGCTTGCTAGGGAGGTAATCTCTTGATGAAAGTGTCTACTCAGCTCAACCACCCCTATAAACGTTATAACAGGCACTTCAGGCATCTAAAATGGTAAAGAGCTCCATGAAGACCTGTTGCTAGAGTTTTCTTGCCTGGCCCATGGTCGGGATAAATCTCTTTCACCTGCCAGTCCCACAGCCGCTCAGACCCAACCAAGTAAACACAGAGACTTATATTGCTTACAAACTGTATGGCTGTGGCAGGCTTCTTGCTAACTGTCCTTATATCTTAAATTAATCCATTTCTATAAATCTATACTTTGCCACGTGGCTCGTGGCTTACCGACATCTTCACATGCTGCTTGTCCTGCCTGGCAGCTGGCAGAGACTCCCTTTGCCTTCCTGTTCTTTTAATTCTCTCTGTAAGTCCCGCCTATACTTCCTGCCTAGCCACTGGCCAATCAGTGTTTTATTAGCAACACATTTGCCATACAGAACATCCCACAGCAAAGACTAGCACTATTAAATAAAAATTTAAACTACATAGAAACAAACAGCACCCAACTTATAATATGAACACCTGTAAAATATAAAATATGTGAGATTTTTACTAAATCTCTATTTGCTATTACTGAGTCAAGCCAAAGAAAATAAGCCTCTGAATATTTCAAAATTATTTAGAGTTAGTCTTAGTATTGAATATATATTGATGATTTCAAACAATACCTCATTTTGAATAGAATTCCTGAAATGTTTCGGAATTTTCCCACTGTGTCATGGCTTTGGCATACAGCACTGATTACAATCTACATTCTTTGAAATATAACATGATACCTGATTAATATGCATAGTTGTCTTAGTTGGGGTTTCTATTGCTTCAATGAAACACTGGGACCAAAAAGCAAGTTGGGGAGGAAAGGGTTTATTCTGCTTACACATCTGTATCACTGTTCATCTCTGAAGGAAGTCAGGACAGTAACTCAAATAGGGCAGGAACCTGGAGGCAGAAGCTGATACAGAGGCCATGGAGGGGTGCTGCTTACTGACTTGCTCCTCATGACTTGCTCAGCCTGCTTTCTTATAGAACCCAGGACCACCAGCCCAGGGATGGCCTTAAGAAAATGCTCTACAGGCTTGCCTACAGCCATATGTTATGAAGGAATTTGTTAATTGAGGTTCCCTGCTCTCAGATGATGACAGTTTGTGTCAAGTTGACATAAATGTAGCCAGCACAATAATTTTCATGTTTTGTGCATCTGTGAAGTAAAATAAAAAAATGAATAAAAAACCTAAAACATTTTCAACTGTAGCTAAATGCAAAGCTGTTGTTTCTACATTTCTTTTGATTTAAAAATCCATTCTATAGAAATGTTTTATTCACTTTCCTGGGGTTTTAAGGTACAAGCAGAGTAAAGAAAATTTCATTAAAAACTTCAAGGGCTTGTGTTTATGGAACTCTTGTACGTCAACTGCATCATATTTAAAATGTTAATTTTATTGTTACAATAAAAAATTACAAGCCGGGCGTTGGTGGCATACACCTTTAATCCTAGCACTCGGGAGGCAGAGCCAGGCGGATCTCTGTGAGTTCGAGGCCAGCCTGGGCTACCAAGTGAGCTCCAGGAAAGGCGCAGAGCTACACAGAGAAACCCTGTCTCGAAAAACCAAAAAAAAAAAAAAATTACCTGTGAACTAATATACAGTTGTTCTTTTTACGTTATATTGCTTTGTTCCTTTTTAAAAAATTGGTGGAAACCTTTTTATTGCCAAGGTTATATTTACAAAATTTTAATTACATTTATTTATTTTGTGTGTGTGTTGCACACACCGTGTGTGCACAAAGGTGTGTTTGTGAAGGTCAGAAGACAGCTTGTAGAAGTCTGTCTCTCCTTCCACTATGTGGGTCCTGTGGGTCCAACTCAGGTCATCAGGGTTGGAGTCAAGAACCTTTACCCACTGAGCCCTTTCACTGGCCCTATGCTTACTCTTATTTAATAGAGAGAAGGCACTGTTAGTCAAAGGAAATGATCGTACTCTTTATCTTTTATTAAATGACTTAGATTTTTCTTTCATTCAGTCATATTCAAACTCCTCCTTTTTCCTTTCAACAGGCTGAATTAAATGACCCCACTGACCCTTTCACGAGGTACAGCACAAAAGTCGCACCAAACCTAGGAGAAGAAGTTTTCTCTAAGTACATTGGGTGGAGAGTCGCCAATACCCTCTCCAAACTCTTCTTCCCCTCTCTTGATGCCTGTGACCACCCTTCAAAGGAGCCAGTGGAAATCCATCTGCAAAGAAAGCGCAGAGTCAAAACACAACAGCCCGCAAAAAAGAGAGTTCTACATTTTGTTGTAAAGTAAGTGAACAGTGTTTTATTACTCCAACTCATGACAGTTCACAGGTATAGAAGTTATAATCAGGTGGCATATTACTTCACTCAGTCTCTCCTTTTCAGTTCTTGGCACAGCCACCTCCTAAGTGTTTTATCCTGAAGAGGCTCTTAAGAAAGTTGCAGCCTTCTCGGGAATGATCTCTTCATGTTTAGAACAGATATTGGCACATAATGTAGATCCGTGTTAATGTAATTCTTGTGTAGGAAGAATACAAGTAAAAAAAATCATACCCCATGTTTAAAAGTTTTAAGACTTCATTTTAAGCCATATTTTAATGTATATATGTATAATACATATATATATTTAATGTGTATTAAATACATGTAGCCTAAGAGTCTTAAACAGTAATCATTTGATAAGTTGCAAGTATAAGGACAATTATTATGGTTTATGCTTTAAACACTTGTGAATGTCTTTGAATTTCTAATGTCTTAGGAAAGTGTAGAATTGGGATATGTTGATTTAGGTAAATAATATTCAATATGTATTTGCCATATCTTCAGTGATAGGTATCTTCAGGGTCTTAAACTATTTATTATAAATGCACTTAGATATTTTCCCTGCTTCTACTCTTCTGATATATTAGAAAACACAAAGAGTTCCACTGTGGCTTTGTACTATGGGCTATGATTTACATTGTTAAATATTCCTGGAAAGCTTTATTCGAGACAGGAAGATTATAGTTATTCTTCAACCCAGTTCATTTAAAGAGTTCATATTATATATTTTTGCTATTTATTTTGACAATATCACAGAGAATTCATATGTACTAATTTTTTTTTAACAATTTTTTTGATGTTTTAGTTTTCAGTTGAGCAGGATATTTGTAGAAGACTGATAATTGTTAGATTGCACTTTAAACTTTAATACCGTACACACCTGATTATTTTAATATTATATTTGCCATTTCATCTCCATGTTTTAGAAATCATTCTTGATGGGCTTTATTTTGGGTCATTTTCCTGTATGCTCTGAATCTTTTATTTCTAGCCTGTTCTGAACACAGGGAATAAATTTAGCTGCTCTAAATTGCTGCTGATAAAGTACCTATAAATTTCAATTTAATTATGCATTTTATTCCCATTACTGCAAATGACTTTTCTTACGTATTTATCTTTATTTATTACTTGACTAAAATATTGTTGATTTTTTAAATGTCTACTGATTATTTAAAAAGTACTGCCTGGCCTCTATAAATAGGAAGTATCTGAATACACATAGGATTATGGATTGAAAATTGCTTTCTTTTGTGCTCTTTAGTAGTATTTGAACTTATATGTATTTCTCTTGATAAGTTCATTGCTAAATACTTCATCTATCTTGATTTTAATATAATCTTTTCTCCATATTTAGCCTCTATAGTTGTCCCTCATGTGTGTGCCAGGCTGTGATGTTGTGCAGATTAATTGGCAGAGACTCTTAGTAAATTCCGGAGAGATTGGTTTTCTAGCTACACAGTTTTACCAAGTACCAAAGGCTGATTTTTCTTTCTTAGTTTTTGTGCTTTTACCTTCTTTCCTTTCTCTTACCTGGTTATTGTTTCAGCATCTCTCTGAAAATAGATTAGCATCCTGGGTGTGGACCTTTCTTTCTCCATATTTCTGCTCGCAATTGTTCTTTGTTTTAATGTTACTTGTGATGCTGGCTTTAAGACTGTGTTTTTTCACACTGATTAGTTGTATTTGTAAAAATCTGTTTGGCCTGTTTATTTAAGTAGCGTTGATGGGATAGAAAAGGACTGCTGCGCAAGCAGTAAGAATAAACAAAGGCATCCATCTGTCTGTCTGTCTTCCTACCTACCTGTCTACCTACCTACCTATCTATCTACCTATCTATCTATCTATCTATCTATCTATCTATCTATCTATCTATCTGTCTGTCTGTCTGTCTGTCTGTCTGTCTGTCTGTCTGTCTATAGCAGAATAGCTATTGAGTAGCAAACTGTCACACAAAGAAAATGCATAATACTAAAAGGACCAACCCATGAGAAAAGTCTAGGCATTATAAGTGCATATGCACTCAATATGAGAACTTCTAAATATATGAAGCAAATATTGATGAACCTGATGACAGAAAAAGACAGAAACACAATAATAAATTCAATATCCAACATTCAGTAATAGAAGAATCTGATAGGTCAATATGAAAAAATTGGGTTTGAATAATACTAGATCAAATATATCCAACTGATACATAAATAACATCACACCCAACAATAGTATAATTTAATTTTTTTTCAAATCCCATCGAAACTTTTCTGAGTTAATCATGTTAGGTCACAAATAATCTTTTAAAAATATAAGACGATTAAAAAAATACCAACCCCCCCCACCATCATAGTGAATCTAGAAGACAAAGTACAAGTATCTGAAATTTTCTAAAAGTTTGGGAATTGACATACTTTTGAGCAACAGCTGGGTCAAAATATAAATAAAATGGAGATTAGCACTTAAATGGAAACAAAACCAAAATACAACATATTACAAGTTATGAATAGAGCTGGGGGAAGAGTAGTGAAGCCTTAGGGCTGGAGAGGTTGAGGAGAGGGGGGTTGGGTGTCAAGAGCAGAGAGGAGCCATAGGGACTGAATGAGCCTGGCCTGGGGGCCAGTATGCACTTTGGTATGTTAGTAGGCACCTCAGCCATTTGTCTTCAGTTTCTTTAGGACCAGACAATAAAGAGGATGGTACGTTTCTCTGTTGCTTCAGCACAGCAGAGTACCCTGATTTCAGTGTGAAAATCTGGAAACATACTTGCAAGGAAAAACTGGGAGCTTCCACGATGAAGAATCATTTGCTGTGGATAATGTCTTAACGGATATTTTCCCTCTTATTTTTAGCACAAAAATTGAAGACAGAATTGTGGTTTTGGCTTATAAATTATTCAAAATCTTTGTCTTTTATACATTTATAAGCACATATTTTTATTTCAATGATTTATAGAATTTCTTTCTCATGTAGTTTCTCAAAAGGAAATTGATCATTTTGGTTCTGTGTGTTAAACTGGGGGTGGTGGTGGTGCTTCTGAGTTAGTGGAACATGTCATTGTTTGTATTTTTTGCTTTGTTTGCCCCTTAGCGTTCTTTTTTAAATGGAAAAATATCATTATGGCTCTGTGCTGTTTCATAAAAACTGCAGGCAGTATCCAAGGTATATAACCCTTCCACTTCAAAGCACAGAGTTTTCCCTTTTCTCTCCTTGTCAATAAAAGTATCTTAAGTTTACCTTAAGGCTGAACATTTATAACCTCCACAACTAAGTTAAAAAAATAAACTTTCATTTCTTAACTTGTTTGTATCTGAGTTTCTAAAATGCACATTTTCTGTGCTTACTTACACCTTGAATCTGAAAATTCATGATAACTTCCATATAAATAAAAGAGAAGGAGAATAGTAGCTTAAAACTTTATCATTAATAATGCTTAGTTGCTCAAAGCTTTGTTTGAAGACTTCATTTATCAGCAAACAGAAAGACCAAATCCACAATTGTCTAATTAAAACAAACTTTATTTAATACATGGCCGGGACAATGGACACTGGTCAGGTTCATACCCAGGTTTCCCAGAGAATGGCACTGTATTACGTTAGTCAAGGTGCTTATAAAGGCAAAACCCATAAGTCTACACACTTCCCACCTTTGTCCAATCAGAAGCAAGCATACATTTTTGACATACATACTTCCTGCCTACGTACCTTCCACCGAGAGGCACCTCATGCCTACTTGTGATCAAGCACGCTCTGTGCAGTTGGGGTAACCAACCTTGTTTACTGAAGTGAAAACATGTGGCTTTTTTTCTTACATGAACAATTGCCCTAGCCTTCCAGGAAATTATCCATCCTTGCGCAAGTGGGGCTTACAGGTTAAAGGCATTTTTATTTTACAGATCTTTTAAACATAGCAATTTAAACTTAAAATGTAACTTTAGCCCTCACAAGAAGACCAGCCTATTCCAGTGAATGCAGATTGCCAGCTTCTGTGGTCATTTATGAAGATGTTGCACACCTTCTTGAATGGATGAATGATCAAAGGCAAACCTAATTTCTACTTTGAAGACTCCTTCATAAAGGCATCCTGCTCTAAAGTGTCATTTAACCAATAGTGAGAAGGTAGAAAGGTAAATTCTACATTTCATCCATACTGGAGACAATTCACTATAAAAGAGAGATAGAGAAAAAAAAAAAAGATTTATGTGAGGAACTAGAAGCCAAAGGTGAGCAAAAAGAGTTAATCATGTCCTCTTCTTGTCCCACCGAAAAGGTTATGGAATTCTACAAGAGCAGTTAGTTGTATCTGGGCTTGGATTTCAGGAAGAAATATGGCCTCACTGCTGTTCTAGTTTCTGGTAAACATGAAAGCCTTTTTTTGGGGGATGCATAAATAAATAATTTTCTTAGTTTCTAAATCACTGTATGGTCAAGGTTGGTCTCAACTGCCTAAGCTAACATCATCTTCTCCCCTCCACTTTCTGGTGGTGAGATTACAGATGTGTTACTCAGCTAGCTGCCAAGCCACCTGAAGTTTGGTATCAGCTGCATAAGGGATGTTGGAAATGCCAGAAACTCAGAATCTGGAGCCATTGAGACATGCCCTTTTCCACGGTAAAAGGTGGCCATGGACACTTTTGGGAAATTAAGTTTAGAGGAACCTTCACCAAGGAAGAGACTCTTAAGTCTTCTTTAGTCCTTGACAGCCAGCTGCCAGATGATCAAAGATGAATTCTGTTTCCCACTGGACACTAGAGGCTTCCACTAGAAAACCGCCATGTTAAGCATTCCCTTGGGTGTGTTTTCCTCCAACAAGGACAGTGAGGCTTAGAAATCTGATTTGTCCAGAGACCAGGCTGATGTCCATGGTCTGTACAGCTGGAAAGCATGTGAAGTTCATGATCCATGCTGCCTCAGGCCGCTATGAACAAGGAAGCTTCTTTTTGTGGTAGTATCGATGACTGCAGACTCATAACTGAGAATGAGAGACATTGAAGGCTTCTGTGAACTCCCCCTCCCCCAAAAGAAAACAATTCAAATAGGAGGCCATTGAAGAGAGTCCTTAAAAATTGTGTGGCCTACCCTCATAATCAGATTGGTGAATACCCTAACTGTCATCATAGAGCCTTCATCCAGTGACTGATGGAGACAGATGCAGAGATCCACAACCATGCACCAGGCTGAGCTCTGAGAGCCCAGTTGAAGAGAGGGAAGAGCAAGGGGAAGTGAAGATCATGATGGGGCAATCTACAGAGACAACTGATCCAAGCTCAAAGGAACTTACCAACTTTAGACCGACAGCTGTGGAACCTGCATGGGACCTGACTAGACCCTCTGCATACGGGAGACAGTTGTGTAGCTGAGTCTGTTTGAGCGGCCCCTGGCAGTGTGATCAGGATCTATCCCTGGTGCATGAACCGGCTTTCTGGATCCCATCACCAATGGTCGGACACCTTGCTCACCTCTGATAAAGTGGGGAAGGGCTTGGTCCTGCCTTAACTAAATGTACCAGGCTTAGCTGTCCCTCTATGGGAGAACTTACCCTGTTGGAGAAGGGGATAAGGAGTGGGGAGAAAAGGCAGGAGGTGGTGAGCGGGAGGAGGGATGAGAGGGGAATCTGTGGTTGGTATGTAAAATGAATAAAAAAAATATAAAAAAAAATAAAAATAAGCAAATGTTAAATACACACACACACAAATTGTGATAAAGATGCTGAAGTGTAGTTCTTCACAGTTGACGGCTTCTGGTGGGGATGGGTGGAAGGACTCAGTTCTCTTTAAGAGACTGGCCACTGGAAGTCTGATCCAGCTCTAGTGAGTATATGTGCAACACCAATCAGGCTTGGTGGGTTTTTTTTTGTCGGGGGGTACAAGGTTGGGAGGATGGACCTGGGAAGAGTGGGAAGCAAGTATGATTGGGGTGCATTATATGAAAATTGCAAATAATTAATAAAAGTAGTATGTTGGGGGAAATGTGATTGTTTAAGGGTTCCCAGCCTTTCACTCTGGGGTTTGGATTTAAAATACAGATGTTTTGACTCCTGGCCACTGTGCTTTTGGTCTTCTCCTTCCAGTGAATGACATTTGACTTCATTGAGCAGGTATTAGAAAGCTTGTCTTCAACCCGTAATAAATGAAACCCCTCTTTCTGTTTCTCTTCAGTTTCTGCCTTTTGATTTGGAAAACATGATGTTGATTAGGATGCATATCTTTAGTAGGCTCTGAACCTCTCTGGTTCCTTAAAAGGGAATTTATGCCAATCAAGTAGCATTTTCTAATTACCATGATTTTTGCCAAAGCCAATGGGAAAACCGATACATCTATAGAGAGTTTAAAAAGAGAGTTCTAAGGATTGAATTGGTACGTTGTTTAATATTTTCTTGGCTTGACTCTACTTCTTGGGTTCCTAAACAAAATCCTGCAAATAAAAAGTTGCTTATTTCTATTTCATACGGGGAACAAGGCAAGAGACACATTTTATTTTACTTTTGATTGACTTGTAGTATTTGTACATACTGAGTGTGATGGCCAGGCCAAGGCAGCATTTCTCTCTCCACACCTTCGTGTTTGGAGTTATGAGGCACTCTCTCTTTTAAATGTTCATAAAAATAGCACAGGTGATTATGAACTGTAGTCATCCCATCATGCTGAGGAACATCAAAGCATGTCCCTTCTGTCTGAGTGTGTGTGGGTATCCGTTATGCATCTTTCCTTTGCCCTTTCTTTGTTTCCTTACCTTCATCACCATCCTACATTTAGATAAAACGAAGTCAGTTTAACGTAGTGTATCCTCCCCATTCATCCATTTCCCTGCGAATGAGCTCATTCTTCATGGCAGATAATCTTCTACTCTATAGGGACCACATTCCCCGCCCCCCATTCATTCATATATGAGCACTTGAGTTGATTCTATATCTTTGCTAATGTGACAAGTACAATAAATATAACCATGAAGATACATCATTGGTATGCTGACTTCATATTTCGGACTCACATCTAGAAGTGATGGAGTTGGAACTGGCAGTACATTTGTTTTTAAGTTTTTGAAGCACTTCCACACTGTCCGCCATGGCTGTACTATCCACATTTCTCCAAACAGTGGAAGAGTTCGCTTTTCTCTACACCCTTGTCAGCACTTGGTATTCTCTGTCTTCATGACAGCCACTCTAGTGGAGTAAGATGCCATCTTACCTGGATTTGCTTCAGTTTCTCCAATGGCTAATGACACCGTGTGTGTTTGGAAACCTGTTGTCCATGTGTGTCTCTTCTCCTGCAGAGTGTCTATTCAGATCACCAGTACATTTTAATTAGATTGCTTATTTGTGAAAAAAATTTTTGAGTCCTTTTTGTAATTCTGAACATTAATCCTTTATCAGGTGAATCGTCTGCAGATATTCCCTGCTTCTGACCTCTGATCGCTTCTCTTGATGTGGGAAAGCTCCTCAGCTTGATAAACTCCAAAGCACCTGATTTCTATTTTGTTGCCTGTGTTTTGGGGGTCAAATCTAGAAGACCATTGCCAATACCATTTGTCCCACAGTGCTTTTCTGGTTTTGTTACACTGCTTTCAGAGTTTGGGCAATATGTCTTTCACTTTCTTATTTATTTTTGAGCAGAGGGTCAGATTTCAGTCCTGTTCATGTGGGCATGCCGTCTTCCCAGCAAGAGTCTGTCTTTCCTCCAGTACATGTTTAGGTATCTTTGTCACCAAGCAGTTGTTTATAGACTCCTGAGTTTATCTCTAGGCTCTGTATTTTCTCCAGTTACTCTGTGTATCTCCTTTTATATTAATACTATAGTCTTTGGTTAAAATGATGAATTTAGTAAAACTAAAATTAAATTTAAAAATTGATCAAAAACAAAACATAGAACAGATATTTTTTTAAAAAATTGTTTATTATTATTTTATGTGTATGTTTCTGCCTGTATGTGTGTGCACCACATGTGTGCAGGACCCCAAAGAAGACAGAAGAGGGCTTTGAATTCCTGAAACGAGTTACAGGCAGTTGTCAACCATGTGATATGGGTGCTGGGAATTAAATCCATGTCTTCTGCAAGAGTAGGAGGTGCTCACCACCAGTTGGCCATTTTCTAGTCCCAGAACTAGGTATTTGTAAAGTGTTGGATAGTATAGCACATCTGTATTACATATATATGTAATATAATATATATGTATGTATATGTATGTTTTAATTTGCTCTCGTTGCTATGATAAAAAACTAACCAAAGCAACTTTTGAGAAGTTGCTTATGTGGTTTACAGATCATACTTCATCATTAAAGGAAGTCAAGGCAGGAACCTAAAGGAAGAAACTGAAGCAATGCTGCTCACTGGCTTTCTCCCCTTATATAACCTAGGACTACTTGCCTAGGGCTAGTAACACCCACAATGGCCTAGGCCTGCCCTTATCAATCAGTCAAGAAAAGGTCCCATAAATATTCTCACAGCCAGCCTGATGAAGACAATCCCTCAATTGAGATGTTCTCTTTCTAGATAATTCTAGTTTCTGTCAAACTGACAAAAACTAACCAGCGTATACTCATATAAATTAATTTATGAATCAGGCACCATGGTAAGATATTAAAACAATAATAAAACAATTATAATGTTATAGTGTTATCATAATCACTTGAAGCTAGAGAGATGACTTGGTGTTAAGATCACTTGTAGTTTTTGTAGAGGACCTGGGTTTGGATCCCAGCACCCACATAGTGGTTTACAGTCATCCCTAACTCCAGCTGTAGCATGATCTGATGCCCTCTTCTGATCTTTGTGGGCACCAGGCATGTGCATGCTGCCCATAAGTGTATGTAGACCGAACACTCATACACAGAAAATGACACGAATATTTAAAAAGTAATAATTACACAGAACTTTGAAGCCGTTTCCTCCCACATTGTATTTCTGACAGCTTCTTTCTGATTGATGATAGCCAGTTAGCCACCTTCTCGACGCCTTAGGAGTTTAACTATAGAAGAGCTGCATGATCCAGTCGGGCTTGTTCTGAAGAGAAGCATGCAGGCAAAGAGTCAGACATGTTAGCTCCTTCCCGTCTTATCCAGTCATGAGTAGGTTTTCTTACATATTTATTTTCTTCATGAAGTAAAATTATACTACTAAGACTGTAATGAAGATGAAATAAAAAGCACCTTATGGTTTTGCCTTTATTTTTTTTTAAAAGATACAACCTGCTAGGAACGTCCAGAGAACACAGTGCAATGATGGTTATGTTTTTAGATATTACTTTCCTCCTGCTTCTGTCTAGTTAAAAAGCATTGTCTGTCTAGTTTTGATCACATCGTGTGTGTGTGTGTGTGTGTGTGTGTGTGTGTGTGTGTGTGTGTATGCTTCACAGCTGCATTGGGTAGGATTCTCTATAGGAACACGACCAATAGACTACATATATATTATAAAAGGAGACTTGGTAGCATGGCTTACATGGTAAGGGCTGGGTAGTCCAACAATGGGTGTCTGTACACTGGAGAGGCAGAAAACTCTAACAGGAAGCTGGGGCCTTCAGAGGACAGAGGGAGCAGCGGGGGTGGTGGGGATGGCAGCAGCAGCAGCAGCAGCAGCAGCAGCAGCAGCAGCAGCAGCAGCAGCAGCAAGGGATAGAGAGATGCCCTCACAAAAGCCAATGCAGATAAGCACACAGCATGACTGTGTATCTGGGCCATACACTGAAAGGTGCATACACTCTGACAGAGGGTCTTCCACTCTCAGGGAATCCTTTCTGGAAATGTCTACAGACCCACCCAGGAACATTCTCTTAGTTAATCCCAGTTCCTACCAAATTAACAATCAATATTAACCACAGTGGTTATGCTGATTTATTATGGAAAAGTAAAGTAGAGACGTCGGTAATCACCATTGCTGACCACAGTTGTTATCTGGAAAGAAATAAAGAGCATGCCGTGCTTCTTCAGAGAATGGACTTTTACTTCTTTATCTCCTATGAAAAATTTGAGTATTAAGAAACCAATTATTATTTTACATTAATCATGCAAAGTGTTAAAACTTCCGGAGATTTGGAGTACAAATAATTCTTCAACATACTGTTTTTTACCCCTTCTTGGATACATTCCAATAACTGGAATCTTGAATTGGGTCATAGTTCTAGTTTCATCTTTTCACATTTTTTTTTGTGTGTAGGCCAGTAGAGGGCACCAAGTCCTCTGGAGCTGGAGCTCCAGGTGCATGTGAGCCACTCAACAGGAATGCTGAAAACTGAACCTTGGGGTATCTGTGTTCATAACCATTGAACCATCTCTCTAGGCTATGAACGCTCTCCTTTATCTATACCTCGCACACTTATTGTCTAACTTATTGCTTATAGCCACCTTCCCAGGGCTGAAGTGATAGGCCATTGTGGTTGATTGATTAGTTGATTGACTTGACTGGTGATGTTGAAGATCTTTCCATACACATGGTGGCCATTGGAATGACTTCTTAGAAAAAACGTCTTTAGATTGTCTTTGCCAATAATCAAGTTATCTGTGGATTTTACTTTTAGTTTGCAAAAAGTGTTTTGTTGTTTGATTGTATGTGTTCTTTACATATTTTGAATGTTAACCCTTTATTTTTTGTTTATTTTTGAGCTTATAATTTGATTACAACATTTATCTCTTCCTTTTCCTCCTCCAAGCCTCCCATAACTCCCTTCCCACTCTCCTTCAAATTCATGGCCTCTTTTTTATTAATTGTTACTACATGCATATGTATTTGTATATATGTCTATTTTCCTAAATATAACCTGTTGAGTCTGTATAATGTTACCTGCATGTGTATTTTCAAGGCTGACCCTTTGACACTGGACAAACAATGTGGTCTGTTCTTCCCTGGGGAAGATGCCTCTACTGCCCCCCACTTTCCTCCATTCCCTATAGTCCTTTGTGTAAGGTATTGATCCTTTATTATACGTACAGACTTCTTCCACCACACGGGTGTGTAACACGAATTTTAAAAGATCTTATCAATAAAAACAAACCCGGAGCCAGGTATTGGGGTGAAAGCTGAAAGATCAGAGAAATAGAACAATGAAATAGAAATAGAAACTATCTATTTCTATTTCATTGTTCTAATCTCACCTCCTCAAACTTCTCAGCTGATCTTGTTTCCTCAAACTGGAAGCCTATGAGTCCTTACCTGAATGGACCTCAGCTGAACTGCTGCTCAAAAGCCTAAAAGCTTAACCAGTTCTAATTCCTGGTCCTCACACCTTATATACCTCTCTGCTTCCTGCAGGGTTGACTTTTTTTTTTTTTTTTTGGTTTGCTGTGTAGTTTTGCAGATTGATGTAATCCCACTTCTTTATTTTATCCTGTTGATATTTAAGAACAACGAGGTGAAATCCAGTGATTAAAACATGCTACATTTACCAATTTCTATCACAGGTTTCTCTCAGCATTACCCACAGTCTTGTCTTGAAGGTGACCCTCCCTGTCTTTGTTCCAGATACTCTTCTTCCCTGTTTCAATTGCTGGAGTAGAGCCTTGATCTCGGCAGGAACTCTTGTTTTCCATCAATGGGACCATGCTACAGCTTTAGTTCTCACTTTTCACCATAGATGTTTGCCTTCAAAACAACCATCACCCCTTGAACTCATCATTAAAGGTGGCATGACATGTTGTAGAATTTTCAGTATGACACAGCTATTAAAATGATATCAATGAGATAGAAAAAAATTTTACATTTCAAATACAGATTAACTAGAGACAGCCTATGGGACAACAAAATTATGAGACAGAAAACAAAATCTACATGTTTTGTTTTGTGTTTCATTTTTCATATGCTCTTTGGTCTGTCAAAGAAAAGGGCAGTGTTCAGCTCATTGTAAAATGTTTTTACAGTAGTTGACAAGCATTTATTACCTGCTTGGTTAGAATGAAAGCTTGGATATGACATTAATCAAATTTTTACAATTGTTGTACCTTCTGAGCTCCCAGAAAACATGAAGCCAACAATTTATACAACTTGATCTTTTCTTCGTTTAAATAGTTGATAGAGTCAGATATTTGATGTGAGCATGAACTGAGTAAGCACCTGTCACCTCTCAGGGTAAATGAGGCTCCTGGCTAACCTATATTTACCACAGAAGACACTTCCTACAGATTTAAGTGGTAAGCAGAAAATAGAACTCCCATGAGAAGTGGTATTCCTCCACAAAGCACTAACTGAAGACCTCTGTATGCAGGCATTGTGTGAGGTACCACACAATAAAGAAAGGTAAGGTACCACAGAGTAAAGAAAAAGGAAGTGATAGCCAGGGGTATGTCTGCCAGCTTCTCATTTAGATCAACATTTGTGTTTCTAGCATATCTTCCCAGTTAGAATTCATTCAAAACTGTGTACTCAAATAGCTTACTTTTCACATGTTTCTTCAATTGTCATTTCCTGGATGGCCCAGATAAAATATGTAATAACATATCTATATTTCTTTCCCAAAGGAACTTAAAATCAAGTTTATAAGATAGATTTTGAGTAAAACCAGGCAGGTAAAACCAAACATATATGGTCAATATCTGTAATAATGAGTGTGATGAAAAAGAGTTCATGGTACCACCATATGTTCCAGAGGGAAGGGGTATGTTTATGAAGGCATATGAAAGCATTCAGCGGATCGGTGAGGAGGAGTCTCAGGATGCAGTTACTATGCCAAGCAGAGAAAAAAGAATAGGAAAGTCCTAATGGTGAAAAGGGTAATAAAATAAATAAATAAAAGAATGATGATGTTGGTTCATGCATCACAGGGTAAAGGACTTCAAGAAGTGCTCCGGATTTCCAGTTTCATCTTAGGACACACAAGCACTTGATGCGTTTTATGTGGCTGAGTGAGGAGTGATGGGTTTGTGTGTGTGTGTGTGTGTGTGTGTGTGTGTGTGTGTGAATGCATTTCTATGAATCTATACCTTGCCACGTGACTCGTGGCTTACCGGCATCTTCACATGCTGCTTGTCATGGTGGCGGCTGGCAGTGTCTCCCTCCGCCTTCCTGTACTCTCAATTCTCCTTCTGTTAGTCCCACCTATACTTCCTGCCTGGCTACTGGCCAATCAGTGTTTTATTTATTGACCAATCAGAGCAACACATTTGACACACAGACCATCCCACAGCATGTATTTGTTTATATGATTTATATATGGATACATGTATACTTAAATTTCACAGAGAGACCCAGTAATATATACAGTTTAATGGATAAATTGAAAATGTTAATAACAGAAAAGTGATTATGTTAACATCTGGGATTGTGTAAGTACAGAACTATTAGTGAGTATATCCTAGTGTAATCTAATCTGTAAACAATGTGCAGACATCACACTGGTCACAACAGAGGAAGAAGGTAGAAAGATTTTTATATTTAAAGAAAAAACAGTAGGATTCAGTAACAAATGTGTGTGTGTGTGTGTGTGTGTGTGTGTGTGTGTGTGTGTGTGTGTGTGAGAGAGAGAGAGAGAGAGAGAGAGAGAGAGAGAGAGAGAGAGAGAGAAAGAGACTATGATAGCAGCCAGTCCAAAGGGGCTCCAGTCAAAGATGGAGACAGGGAGGTGTGATTGGGGCGGAGAAGACCTAAGTTTGCTTTGGAACATGCTGAAGGTAGTGCTTTTACATTCTCTCAGTAGAAGTGTCAAGTGGGCAGTGAGTTTCACAGTTCTGCAGCTCAGGAAGAAGTGTAGTCTCTGAACGAAGGTGGTGACGGAAGGCATGGGCGGAAGGAATGTTGCCTTGGCGAAGAGCACTGAGTAGGATGGACAGCAGGGCTAGGGTGGAATTTTGAGGAATGCTACCTTTCAGCGTCTGGAAGAAGGAGGATGATATAAAATGATAAACCACACCTTAGAAAGATGCTAAGTGACTGGGAGAGAAATCCATGGAAATTCATAAAAATCTGGAGGAAAAAAGCATAGAAGCCCTTGATAACCTTAAACCATAGTACTGATTTAAAAAACTGTCTACGACTGCACAGGCAGTTAGTGACAGAATCCTCTGCTTTCAATACCTCTGGGCAGCACATTCTGCTCAGTGAGTGCAGGGGACATCATGGAGTCATTCAAATAGCAAGTACATATGAAGCCACATGCCTGCTTAATGAAAAGATTTACACAATGAAAATATTCAGAGGGAAGCAGGTAGACTAATTGCAGATCTTCACCACTCCCTAAGCTCCTCCAAATCCACCCCCCAGTTTCATCTACAGCTTTGCATCAGACCACCTGCTGAGGCTCCCCCGCCCTCCGCCAGCCCCCAATCTCCAGTAGACCACACAGATCTTCCTTTCCAAACTTCCCTCCCCTCTCACATAGCTCATCCTAGTTTGCAACCCCTGAGGCACTCCCTGGGACCCACATGCCACTCTGGCCAGGGAAGTAGGTAGGCTAAATATAGATCTTCACCTCTTTATTCATCTCTCTAAATCCAATCCCCCAGTCTCATCCCCAGCTCTGTAGCAGACCACCCACTGTGGCCTCTGTTTACTCTCTGCTCCCATTCCCAGGGGACTAAGCAGATCCTGGTGGAACACCTTGCTTTCCTCCCTCCTGTGACACCCTCAACCCCCAAACCCCAAACCAAACTCATTCCTACTTATCAGCTCCCAATACCTAGAAACACATTTTACCTGGAATTCCCAATGGCCCCACCTGTCATGATCCCAGAAGAATCTCCTACCAGGCACCACACAGCTGACACAAGAACTCCCCTAAGAACCAGAAAGGACACCAGAAACCAAGGAACAAAACTCCCACCCAACAAAGATAGGACTAGAATTACAATCTTCCCAAACCCAGGTGCCTAGACACAAGCGTAAAACACAACAGATAACAGCTAAGACAGTATGTCCCCAGAGCCCAGCAACCCTACACAACAGGCCCTGAATATTGCAACACAGCTGAAGTGCAAGAAAAGGACCTTAAAATAGACTTTATGAATATGATAGAGGTCCTTAAAGAGGAAATTAATAAATCCCTCAAAGAAATAAATGAAATCACAAAGAACAATAGTAGGAAATGAATAAAACAGTTCAAGACCTGAAGGTAGAAATAGAATCAGTGAAGAAAACCTGAACTGGGGGAAATTGGAAATGAAAAATTTAGGAACTCAAACAGGAACCACAGAGAGCAAACCTCACCAACAGAATACAAGAGATAGAAAAGGGAATTCACTCATTGAAGACATGATAGAAAAAATGGATACCTCAGTCAAAGAAAATGTTAAATCTAAAAAACTCCAGGCATAAAACATCTATAAAATCTGGGACAGCATGAAAAGACCAAATCTAAGAATAATAGGAACATGGGATGGAGAAAAAACCCAGTTCAAAGGCACAGAAAGTATTTTCAACAAAATCATAGAAGAAAATTTCCCTAACTCAAAGAAGGAGATGCCTATCAAGGTACAAGAAGCATTCAACATACCAAATGGACTGGATCATTAAAGAAAGTCTCCGTAACACATAATAATAAAAACACTAAATGCATAGAACAAAGAAATAATACATATGTATATACATATACATACACACATATATAACAACATATAAAGGCAGACCTATTAGAATAGCGCCTGATTTCTCAATGGAGACTTTAAAAGCCAGAAGGGCCTGGACGGATACTCTATAAACTCTGAGAGACCACAGATGCCAGCTCAGATTACTATACCCAGCAAAACTTTCTAGACAATAGGACATTCTGTGATAAAAAACCAAATTTAAGCTCTGTATTTCTGCTCTGCAGTCAGAGGTAGTTGATGTGTGTGGGCTTGGCACCTGTGGAAAGGAACCTCGTGGTGTGGTCTGAGGAAACCGGAGGAAGAGAGCAGAAGCCCAGCTTCCATTGTGCTAGCCACATACTTGGCTAATTTAGAGCTACTTGAGTGTCAACTCATACATTTTTGTGGGAAAATCTCTTGTGTACTTTCCACCATGGCACAACTCCAGGCATGTTTCTACACTGGAACAAGAAATATGCAGTAGATGATGTTCCTTTCTCAATCCCTACCTTCTCTGAAGTTGCTGACCTTAATAACATTATCAATAAGTTGCTGGAGACCAAACATGAGCTCCACAAACATGTCAGCTTCGATTTCCTTACCAAGGGCCAGTTTCTTCGAATGCCCTTGGTCAAACACATGGAATTGGAAAACATCTCATCAGAAGAGGTTGTTGAACTGGAATCCATGAAAAAATGGATTGCATTCCAGCCAGAGCATTTCATGTTCCATGATGCCTGGATCAGTTCGACTCAAGGGGCAGAAGAATAGACCCTGTTTGGTTCTTACGATAAGACTTTTCAGATCTGGTCCTTGGAAGGAAAGTCAATAATGACAGTTGTAGGACATATGAATGTTGTGGAAAATGTGACTTGGGTGAAAACAGGCTGTCCTACTTACTACTGAGTGCCTCAGTGGATCAGGTTGTTCTCTTATGGGAATGGGATGTATTGAGGAACAAAGGGCAAGCCCCACACTGCTGCAGAAGTCATGCTGGGAGTGTTGATTTTATAGCCGTCCATAGCTCAAATTAAATTTTGCAATGGCTCTTGGGATAAGATGCCAAAGGTCTGGTCCACAGTCACTACAGATGAAGAAGATGAAAAGGAAGAATCCACAAATGGACCAAGAAAGAAACAGAGGACAGAGCAGTTGGGGCTAACAAGGACTCCCTTGATGACCTTCTCAGCGCTTTGGTCAGATGCTGAAGAAATCTGCAGTGCACCTTGGGGTCCTACAGAGTGTGGGATGTGGAGTCTGGTGGTGTGTTTAATTGTATTCCCCATTCTCCCCTTCGTAAAATTTGGTACCTAGAAGCACAGATAGGCATATCAGACTGTGGGATCCCTGAGTTAAAGATGGTTCGTTGGTGTCGCTATCCCTCACTTCACATACAGGCTGGGTAACATCAGTGAATGGGGTCTCCTGCCCACAAAAAGCAGCTGATTTCAGGCTCTTTAGATTGCATTGTCAAGCTGTGGGATACAAGAAGTTGTTGTGTTGTGAAGAGACATCATGACCATGGAAACTCTCATAAAGGAAAACATTTAATTGGGACTGGCTTACAATTTCGGAGATTTAGTCCATCCATTATCAGTATGGCAGGAAGCATGGTGGCCTACAGGCAGACATGGTGCTGGAGAAGGAGCTGGCAGTTCTACATCCAGATTGGCAGGGAACGGGGAGAGAGAGACTGGGTGTCTTAGTTAAGGTTTCTATTGTTGTGAAGACACACCATGACCATGGCAGCTCTTATAAAGGAAAACATTTAATCGAGGGGATGGTGTACAGTTTCAGCAATTTAGTCTATTATCATGGTGGGGAGCATAGCGGCATGCAGGCAGACATGGTGCTGGCTGCATCTTGATCAGAAGGCAACAGGAAATGGACTGTGACACTGAGTGAAGCTTAAGCAAAAGAGACCTCAAAGCTTGCCCTCACAGTGACACACTTCCTTCAACAAGGCTGCTCCCAATAGTGCCACTTCTATGAGCTTATAGGGCCCAGTTACATTCAAACTACCACACTGGGTCTAGCTTGAGCTTTTGAAACCCCAAAGCCCACCCCCTAGTGACATACTTCCTCCAACAAGGCCACACCTCCTAATCCCTTCCCTCTCAAGTAGACCTAATGACTGAGTATTCAAATATATGAACCCATGGGGGCCATCCCTATTCAAACTACCATAGGAGCCTCTGGAACTTGTGTATGAAGTGCATGATGTCTTCAGCAACAGGGACTTTCAACTCTGGGAGCAACCAAGGGCAAGAGCAGCATCCTATAATATATTGGGAGTCTCTTGTACAGCCTGACTTACAACTCAGAAGAGGGCTTTCATACCTAGTGTTGGGACTTGTCAGATTGTCCTTGGGTCTTGGGGAGAGCATAGTCAGCCCAGATGGGAACTTTTCATTTAATGTATATATGTGTATTTATACACAAACCTATGCATATTTTTTGGCATTTTCAGGCAGATAGTTAACAGTATGATTTCTCTTGACTTCTTCAGACATCTTTACTGATATTTTACCCTCCTCTTTTCTTAGTCTGTATTTATTTCCTAACTAGAGCCCCCGTTTTCCTCATTTCCCCCTTCAGATCTCTTGTGTGCTGCTATTCCTGTCTCTCTTGTCCTCTCGCCCCTCGGTGTTCCCTTTCCCTTTGCTGGTTTCTGTAGTGACTACAGGCTGTGTGCTCACATTTAAAGCTTAGAGCTAGGACTCTCAGATGAGAGGGAACGGTGACATTTGTCTTTCTGGGTGGGGGTTACTTCACTCAATATGATCTTTTCTAGTTCCATCCATTTATCTGCAAGGCTTATGACTTTCTCTTTCTTTCTTCCTTCCTTCCTTCCTTCCTTCCTTCCTTCCTTCCTTCCTTCCTTCCTTCCTTCCTTCCTTCCTTCCTTCTTTCCTTTCTCTCTCTCTCTCTCTCTCTCTCTCTCTCTCTCTCTTTCTCTCTCCCTCCCTCCCTCCCTCCCTCCCTCCCTC
>CABHPQ010165212.1:0-12289 GCA_902168405.1 Peromyscus aztecus | reverse complement strand
CCACAGAGCCATATAGTTGGGGGAATTGCCTTTGTCCCATAGCTTTTTTAGTTCTAGTAATTCATGTCTTCCATTTTCATTTGAGAGAGGGAAACTTGGCACTGAAATTAACCAGATCATGGAAAGAACTGTAGTCAAACCAGAGGCCGTAACACATGGTAGCATATGCCAATGACCAGAAGAGAAGAAAGGAGAGACTTGGTCAGGATATGGGTAGATGAAGTCATGAAGGTATTAGGATTGTGTTTCACACATGCCTTCCTTACCTCCAAGGTACACCGCTGCTAAATTTTTAGAATTTCTGCATTTAAAAATTTAATGGGTACTAGAGATATGCCTTTCATTTCTAAGTTTAAATTTCTACATTTTAAATTGTCTTTGTCTTTGTTTTTGTTTTCCTTCTCCTACATCCTTTCTAAATGGTTGCATCTGTACCCAATGCTAATCGTGCCTTTGATCTTTAATAAATTGTCATATCCATTTATCATTCTGAATAGCTTCCACTCTCAGTGCCAGAACTGTCAGTGCAATATGAGATCAGTAATTGCTAAGCATCCATCATTTCTGAAGTGATATGTCACGAAGTTCTTGGCAATCCACAGTAGTTCACTAACCTGAGTCTTGTTGAGTCAGAATTAATGTCAAGTGTTTTTCTTTCTGGATTTTTTTAAATGTAAAAGTATTCAAAGGAAAAAAGCTTACCTTAAGCATTGAAATCTTCCTAAACCATTGATGTAAGCAATCCAGTGTTGTCAGACACAATTGTAAGCATTCAAAGCATAACTGGGTGACAAATCACCCACCTATTATTGTACCGTCATTAAGATGGAGAGATAGTGATAAGTGAACCACAAGGGAACAGCCGCATTGTAATTATTCTAGCTTCTTTTCTTTCTGGCCTAGAAATAGCTTGGGATGCAGCCAGCGGGGACCTGTTAAGAACCTCTTACTAAAGGCCATGCATTTAGGAAATATATCTGCTATTCCCTCACAGAATGCCTTTTGGTCTCATTCTATTAATGTTCACCTTCTACCAATATATAAAATCCAGGAGGAAAGGAGCTGAATTGATGGGGTCCAAGTTGCACTCAACTTCCACAATAGAGTTCTATTTGGCTTGGAGAAACAAGATTGCTGAGTCTGTGAAGTAACATACTCCATTGATCTTGGTGGGACAACTAACCACTCTCTGAGAACTTGAGCCCCTACTTCTGTACTTTTTGTACTGGCTTTCTATGAGGTGGCCTCTGAGACACTCTAGTTGAGTGTGAGTTGATTTACATAGGCTTAAGACCTTCTTTGTTTTGGCTTGGAAAGGGCAGAAGAAGCAGAACAACTGAATAATTGGGTTTCCCAAATCTATTAGCAAAGCTCTCCACTTGCTTTTAGAAGTACTTCCAAAATCTCCATCCCTGCTGTTTCCAGTCATCATATCATGCTTGCAGTCATGCAGAACTCTAAACACAGCTGGCCAAACAGTCAACACAAGTTGAGCATAGACTCTGAAGGGTGGCGGTGGTGACAAGTACATGCAGAAAAAAAAAGTCACATGAAAGAACTCTGAAGCTTCCTTTTACTTCTCTTGTTCAGTTTTATGGACTGTCTATTGATCAGCCCAATGTAAAAACTCTTTTAAGTTCTGCTTACTAGGAATCTGTTAATATTGCACCTAAGCCAAGATAGACTTACTATAAATTTATCCACTCTTCTCCCAGAAATCAGTAACGATGGCTCTGTTCAGTTTTACTACTTGGTATGATATGTTCAGAAGGATGATAAATCAATAAGCCCAGGACAATGGTCATTTGGCTGGAAGATATGATAGAAAAAATACAAGTACTTTTTGAAAAGAATGTAAAGACAGAACATTATATTTTAGGAAAGAATATAGTTATATAAAATGGAAGAACACAGAGTGCTCAAGGCATTTTATTCCCTTTCATTCCCATAGTTTAAGATTCTTGTAGTTCACCTGACTCAAGAAGGCTTCCAATCACCAGAAATGGAATTTGCTCAGTGTCCACATGTTCAGTGACTGAGCAGGTTCACTGTCAGTGAAATACCACAATCCTCACCTTTAATTGTGGCTGCATGTTATTACCTGATGGATGAGAATTGGAAAAGAGGGGCAGCTAATTTAATCAACGTAGATTCAGACTCCTGACTTGAGTGATCTTATCTGGCTATCTTCCTTGGTAGCTACAGTGGGATAATTGTCATATTTTCAAATCAAGGTGTGACAACTACCTGTAACACTGCTTATGCAGTGGACACACATTTACATTTTATTAGGAAATTACCAGATAAGTGATAAAATTAACCTTAAATGTATTAGTGTGTTTTCTACTCTGAACTATCTCTCTAACCTCAAATATAATTTTATTTAAAAATTTCTATACTTAACAATAAAATGGCATTGCTGAGAAGTTGACTTAACCGTTATATGTAGAAGCTTAAATGTTAGGTGAGCATTGGTGGCCATCTGTAATTCCAGTCTTGGAAGACAGAGACAGGTGCTTCCCCAGAACAAGCTGGGTAGTGTTACTAGCCATATTCAGGAGTGATGGCTTTGATTGAGAGACAGTTATATAGAAAAAAATCATTGAGGAAGATTCTTGGCAACAACCTCAGGTTTTCACATGTATGCATCTTTATGTGCATGCATGCCTTCATCAAAATGTATTTAAGCATGTATACCATATACATGTATGCACACATGCAAAAAAAAGAAAAGCAAAAAATAACCTGGGGTAACTTATTATAAAATATACACTAATGCATACACATACAAGTATTAAAAGTTAGCAACTATAATACAAGATTGGTAGGAAAATTATTCAATTTAATATTTACTTTTATTTGTAGTATGTAATAGGAAGTGGTCTTGTGTGACTGGGACCACAGAGGGGTACTGTAACTATTATAGCCTTGAAAGCAGCAAGCATTAAGGATTCAGTGATAGTAAAACTAGCTCAAAACAATAAACCTTCTATGTATTAATCATAAAGAATTGGAAGGAATTAGATGCTTATGTCTGGTTTAGATATCCTGGCAGGAAGAACTGTTAAATTATTCAGTTCCCTTCACCTCTCATATTTCCTCCCCTAAGCCCAAACTAGATTAAAAAGAATTGGTACAAAAAAATCCCCAAATCAACCAACCAAACATACAAAAAAGGAATTGGTACAGTTCTGCATAAATGTGAATGTGACTGTGCCTATTGGAGGACATCATGGATATTACAAACCTACTGTTCTTTTCCATTGGTCACTAAACAGTTTAGGTTAGTCACACTTGCCTGGTTCTTCCGCAATGCTAACCACCAACCACCACATTCACTACAAAAGACTTCCTCTTGTACTGAGAGCTGGTAGCTCATCTCTACTTTGAGGAATCCAAACAGCCAGGACCGTAGAAAACTGTCTCCAGTTTCAGAGGCCATTCCCAGGAGTTGCTGGGCCAGTGCTCTTCTTGTATTCAAGGGGAGTAGAATTTTGTAACATTAACTGAATTTGCTAAGATAAGAAGCAGGAAAGTAGACATGGAATCAGAACCTAAGATTTTTCTCAGTCTCATTTGGGGAAAACTCTCTTAATTTTATAGAATTATAGTGACATAATTCACTATAAACATAGTCAGAGAAAGAAACAGCATACATGAAAAAGAGCTAACACGATGTTTGTTAATCTCTTGAGTAAAGTCTTTGGGATATCTGAATAAAAATAAATACGTAATCATAATTATGTGACAATGAGATGGCTGGTTTAATGTATCATCTCGTTTGAGACATTGATGTCTAGCTATTTCATCAAACACTCTTTATTCAAGTGTCTGTGACAATGCTATTGGGTGATGTAAAAGTTTGGATTGAGAGACTGAGGTGAAGGGATTGCCTTCCTTGCGTGAGAGGTTCAAACCCAATGATTTCCAGGCTTGACTAGGACAAAGACTGGCCTTGGTGTAGTAGGAACATCCTGCTTCCCAACTGTTTGAACTTGGACAGCAATTCTGTCAGGCTTCTTGATTCAAACTGAAATTGAAATATACACCTATCTTGGAACTTTGACCCCCCTCACAGCTATAGACTGGGATTTAAATGGTAGGTCTTAGTCCTTTGGATTAGAACGAGAGATTCAGCATCTCACCTGCATTTCCATCTTGCTTACTGCGTGTCTTGTGAGCCTCCCTAACCATCTCAAGCAGCCTCGCTCTCTTCTCCCTCCGGGCAGAACCCTGACTGATACAGTTAGATTTGTTAATATTGTAAATGCTTCAGCGTGGCACATATCTGCCCCAGCATTAGCTTCTCCCTTTGAAAGCTCAACAAGATTTACAAGGAACCCCCTTTGCTCTGCTCAGGCAACTATGTTAAAATGTTTTCTCCACATTTTTTTTATAATTGGTATTCTATAACTCTACCTCTTAAAAGATAGTTTTAATAGAGGATTGCGTAATTCCTACCACATGAGAGATGAAAAGTGTGCAGAAATCACAGTAAAGAATTAAAATCGTACTAATACGACTGCTATGTCTATAAATAGACAACCTTTTTCATTTATAGCTGAACACCGACATGCTGTGCTGTGTTTGCAAATGACCTGATTGGTTCAGGATAATAAATTGCTATGATATCCAAAAGAAACATGTTCTTTGGCTTGCAAACATCTAATAAGAGGAAGATAACAAGAATGGAACATGCAGAACATCAATTATCCTCTGACATAATACGATTGTAAGGGTCTCCTCCGTAGGTATGGAAAAGCCAAAGGCATCACTTTACTTTAAGGAAGTCACACACAGCTCCATTGAACGCTCAGTCATTTGGCAAACACATAGGTTAATGTCTTTAGTGTTAAAAAGTAAGGTGAAGGAGAAATAGCTGCTGTGAATTCAGGAGTGAAATTTAGGGCCTGTTCTCTATTACAGAGCTAGGATAGTGGATACATGAAAACCAAGGTAAACAATGAAGGAGAAATAGAAATGTTGAGCAAACGAATTGCATAGGATTTCCACACACACTCGAGTGGACTGGCATCTGAACTCAGAAAGCGTATGTGTCTGGACTAGATGAAAGGTGGAGTACATCACTCAGGTCACCCTTGGGGAAGGTTTACAATAATGGTGATTTTAATTCATGCCCTAGTGGTCCCCTGGCCTGGTTTTGCCTCCAGCTTCATACTCAGCTACACAACCACCAACATTTTGTCATCAATTAAATGAATATATCAATACTTCAGATTTAGTATACACAAAACTGAAAAGGCCTCCATCTCCCTCACACCCACTCATCCCGATTGTTTTTTCAACAGTTAGGAAACTCATGTTTCCGACACCACAGGTTTGGAAATGACCTCTCACTATTTCATTTACATCCCATCCTCAGTCTATGGGATGCTCCCCCGGCTTTGTTTCCAGATGTTTCTGAAATGTAGTCACTTTTCCGTCCGTTTCCACCTGATTCAAAAGGACAACAAACTGACATGCCAGCCAAGACAATCCAGCAGTCGAGGTGACGCTTGGTAATCCTTTGGCTCTCAGTAAAAATAAGAGGAAGCGAAATAGAACTGAAGTCCACCTGCACCATGCACGGGGCTGTGTGCCAGAGAGGGGTGGCGAGCAATTTCAGAGTTTAGCACTAACCGCCCAGGCTCACCTAGATGATAATCTAAGATGCACAAGAGATAACTCAGTAAGCAAAGGAGGTAGAGATTGTTTTAAGTCCCATAAGTGGAATTAACAGGACAATAAAATTGAAAAGGCAAAATTCCACTTCAGACATCCAGGAGAGATCTCTTTGAGGAGGTGACCATTAGGTGGGGACCTGCTGAAGAACGGCCCTGCCTTGTAGACTGTGTGAGCAGAGACTGTCGACTAAGCAATGGCCCATGCAAGGTCCAGAAGGAGAAAGATCGCCATGTGTGCAGTCATGAACGTGGTGGTTGGTATGCCTGCCCAGCAATGAAAGAGGGAGGCATGTGATGCTGCACTGGCCCAGGCAAGGTGGGGTTCATCAACCTGAACTAGCACTTCGGTTTTACTTAGAGGACAGAGGGAGGTGATTTTTAACCAGGGGTTGACAACACGAATTTACCTGTAAAAGCGAGAATTATGGCCTAAAGGTGATAGCTGAGCTGAACCAACATTTCTCTTACTCCATTGCCCTTTCAAAATTAAAACTAGTCTTTGAGTTGACCTGGGTTTATACTAATTATCTACAGAATTTTCTCTGCCAGAGCTCATCCTTCCATTGAGTGATGAGTTCAACCCATGCCAGCTGAAATTCACTGGTAAACCACTTCTGGCCTGATGAGGGCAACATTTGACCAAGTCATTGGAATAATGAGAAATAATAGTGAATACTTAAAAAGTATTACTATTCTTAGTTTATAATAATCCTAAAATGTCAGACTTTTGAATTTGGCCTTTAATTATGGGTAGTTTATTTACTAACAGTGTTCATATCACTTAATTTATTTTGTTTAAAAACTACACCGTACATATTAAGAGAGTTTATAGTGGAAACAAAGTACACAAAAGTAATTAATAATCTCAAAATATTTTACATCTTAATAATTATCAGTGTCTGTGTAATTATATTTACTATCTTAATGACAATAATAAGTTCATCTATTTCTGTGGCAGTTATGTATTTTCTTATTACAAAATTTCCAATGATAAACTAGGAAAATGTTTATTTTGACAGTGATTTGGCTCTCAAATGTATTTTAATTTGCATGTACTTCTTATACTTGAGTATCCCAGGTTCTACTACTTGCGGAATATTTCAATAGAACTGTGTTAAAACTCAATAGAACTAAGCTGGAGCCTCTCCCCTCCATATTGTCAGACTCCATATACTCAAGCACAGTTGTGACATCGGCTCTTCTCTTTCTCCTCCAAGGGTGATAGTTTTCGACAAGTCAACTCTTATACTTTGCCACATTCAACTGATGGTTTGGAAGCATCTACTTACAATATCTTCATGACATTTTTCTTTTGCAGTTACTTAAATTTTTAAAGAGGATCTTGGTAGTCCATTATCTGCTGACCTATGGAATGGATTTTTAATGGGGAAAGTCTTCATTTAGGGCTCTTTGGAATTAAGTCATTTCTCATTTCCCTAAATCATAACTCACAGAAGCACCTTTAAAAAGATGACCTACACTGCTTAAGATGGAAATCTTGAGCTATACCTCTGTGAAATAAATTTGTCTCATGAAAAGTTATACTGTACCATTTGAATATGGGCACTCAAAAAGTTTTAATCCCTGATTATATTTAAAATGTCATTTTAACTCCCTCTGAAGGGTTATAAGACATGGTTCTGAGGACAAACTATGCTGATCGATTATGATCAGACTAGTTAGCATTTACATTCTACTTTGCTCTTATGGTTCCTTTAGAAGGAAAAGCTAATTAGTAGATGAGATGCCAATATTTTGTATTCAAGGGACTCAGTACATTAGGTTATGCTACACACTTACAGTGCTTCTTCAGCGTTTCCATTAGGACAACAAAGAGCAGGTATTTCCCATTTCTGTTCCAGTGCGGGCATGGAGAAGGTGTTTTCACATCACTAGTTTTTGCTAGAGCCTGAAAAGAATGGAAAGGATGTCACTTTCTCTAGTGGAAGCAATTTAGCAAGCTACCCTAGATAAATGCATTTCGAAGTAAAATAAACACTCCTAAAAAAAAATGTAGAATGCTTTGCAAAAACAGGCACAGCATCTTATGGCTTACGTTTTTACCAGTTCATGAGGATTTTAGGAAAGTGGTGGGAAGTTCTTTGCACAAGGAAAGAACTATTTCTAGGGCCAGATGAAAACTTGCAATTTCATAATTCAGTTATTATATTGATTATAATTATTATAATTATCTGGTTATTTCTTCTTTCTAATTGGCCATTCTAGCTCCATGATGCTTTAGTGAGTTTGGTGTCCTCAACTCTAGGGAGAGTACACACTAGCCTAACCCATGGACCTCAGAAGTACCTATTGTGACCAATTATTTAGTCTCATTATCCCCTATTTGTAGTGTTTTAAAAATATTTTCTATTCTTTATTTTTCTATTTCCTTGTACTTTGGGTAAATTGTCCAGTTCTTTAATTTTAGCATCTTAAAGTTGAAACTTAGATCCTTGGTCTTAAAACTCTTATTATTTTCTCAAAAAAATTTTTTTTTGACTAAACATTCCCTTTCAAGCCGAGGCTTTGAGATCTGGTATTTTAAATAGAACTGAGTGTAAAAATAGTTTCCTAATATCCTTGTGATTATATATTTGGCCCATGGTTATTTAGAATTATTAATGTCAAATATTGAGGAAATTTATGATTGTCATAATATTCCTATCAAATTTATCTCCATTCTGACCAGAGTAAATATAAAACATAATCAATTTTAACAAGTGTAATGGGCCTTTTTATGAGACACTCTTTGCTGTGATCCAGACATGGCAACTACCCAGGCACCACCACTGGGTGGTGCTCTAGTGCAAAGAGCCCATGAATATAATTGGCGATTTCTCAGTTACTAATCCCTTGGATTCCATTTATTAGTGGGGAAAAGGTATAAGAATCTCCAAATATAGATGTAGACTCACATCTTCCATCTAAGTCTGCTCTCTGCTTATGGAGTCTCTCTTATTAAGTATATGTACATTTATCATATTAATATTTTTGCAGAACCCATCCTTGTAATGTTAAGAAACATTTTTCTTTGTTGCTGGAAAGCTTTCTTACATGAAATTTTACTTCCATATGTGTACCTCTGCACCAACTTTTAATGCTTATCTTTTCCTTACATATACATGTCTTAAATATATTACATAGATGCATATGTAGGCAGGTGTGGCCTTGCTGGAGGAAGAGTATTCACCGTGGGGGGCGGACTTTGAGGTATTAGATGCTCAAGCTATGCCCAGTGTGCTACATAGTTTTTCCTTCTGCTCCCTCCGGATCAAGATGTAGTACTCTCAGCTCCTTCTCCAGCACTATGTCTGCCTGAATGTTTCCATGCTTCTCGCCATGAAGATAATGGACTAAACCGCTGAAACTGTAAGCCAGCCCCAACTAAATGTTTTCCTTTATAAGAGTTGTTGT
Organism: Peromyscus aztecus; assembly: GCA_902168405.1. NCBI lineage: Eukaryota > Metazoa > Chordata > Mammalia > Rodentia > Cricetidae > Peromyscus > Peromyscus aztecus. Next base: position 3,191 of record CABHPQ010165212.1, on the reverse strand, counting down.
GGTTATGGTGTCTCTTCACAGCAATAGAAACCCTAACTAAGGTAGTCCTCTTGGTGGATTTTTTTCTTTGATGAGTATGTAGTGTCCTTCCTATTTTTGATATGCTTAGTTTGAAGCCTATTTTGTCATATAACACCACCTCGTTTCCTGGGCCCATTTGCTTGGAATATCTTTTTCAATCCTCTTGTACTGAGGTGATGTCTAGCCTTGGTGTTAAGTGTGTTTCTTGGATGCAGCAGAAGGACGGATCCTGTTTTTGCATCCATCCTATTAGTGCCTTTTTATTGGCAAATAGACATCATTGGCATTGAGAGTTATTAATGAACAGTGCTTGTTGGCGCTTGCTATTTTGTTATTGTGGTGTGGCTTTTTTCCCCTATCTTTTGATTGGCTGATTTGAGATTATTTATTATTTGTGTTTTCTTGGGTGTCATTAACCTCTTTAGGTTGAAGTTTTCCTTCTGTAGAGTTGGATTTATAGTTAGATACTTCTTACATTTGATTTATTGTGGAGTGCTTTTCTTTCTGCATCCATTATTATTGAACGTTTTGAGTACAGTAGTGTGGGCTGGTATCTGTGGTCTCTGTAGAACATCCATCCAGGCCCTTTTGGCTTTTAGAGTCTCCACTGAGAAGTCAGGTAATATTCTAGTGGATCTGCCTTTTTAAAAGTGGTCTTTTTTTCTCTGCAGCTTTTAATATCCTTTCTTTAGTCTGTATATTTTATTTTTTGATTATTATGTGTCATAAAGAATTTCTTTTTGGGTGGTGGTGGTGCACACTTTTAATGCCAGCACTTGGAAGGCAGAGGCAGGTGGATCTCTGTGAGTTTGAGGCCAGCCTGGTCTACAGAGTGAGTTCCAGGAAAACCAAGGCTACACCAAAAAGAAAAAGAAAAAGAAAGGAGAAGAAGGAGAAGAAGGAGGAGAAGGAGGAGGAGGAGGAGGAGAAGAAGAAGGAGAAGGAGGAGGAGGAGGAGGAGGAGGAGGAGGAGGAGGAGGAGGAGAAGAAGAAGAAGAAGAAGAAGAAGAAGAAGAAGAAGAAGAAGAAGAAGAAGAAAACACATACATACACACAAATCAAATAAAACCAAACCAAAAAAGACAGTTCTTTAAAAAAAACAAACACATAAGTTAAATAAAAAATAAACAAAACAAAACAAAAAAGAATTTCTTTTCTGGTACAGTCTATTTGGTGTTGTGTATGATTCTTGTATGTTGAAAGGTGCCTCCTTCTTTAACTTAGGGAATTTTCTTTATGATTTTGTTGAAAATATATTCTGTGCCTTTGACTTGGGTTTCTTTTTTCTGTATTCTTACTAATTTTATTTTGGGTCTTTTCATAGTGTCGCAGATTTTCTCGACGTTTTGTGCCTGGAATTTTTTTAGACTTAGCATTTTCTTTGACTGAGGCACCCATGTCTTCTGTCTTGTCTTCAATCCCTGAGACTCTTTCTTCCATTTTTTCATATTCTGCTTGCCAGGGTTACCTCTGAGGTTTTTGTGGACTTCCTAAATTTTTGTTTTCGGTTTTACTTCAGTTGTGTTTTCTTTAGTGTTTTTACTGTCACATCTTGAACTGTTTGACTCATTTCATTCCACTGTTTGTGTTTTCATAGGCTTCATTAATGGGTTCATTTGTATCCTGTTTAAGGTCCTTGGACATATTCATGGTAGCTATTTTGAAGTCCTTGTTTGTGCGTCGGCTATAACACAGCTATATTACAGCTATCTCTGAGGGCCTGCTGAAGTAGTGTCTCTGGGTTCTTGTGGAGACACATTGCCTGACTATTATGTGTTTTTAACCAGACATCTAGTCATCTGGGTTTGGGATGGTTGTGATTGTAGGTGCTGATATCTGGTCTTGTCTTTGTTGGGTGGGTGTTCTGTCTCTTGGTTTCTGTTGCCCTCCCTGGATCTTAAAAGAATGCAGTGGCTGTGGGTTGCCTGGTAGGGAATGCTTCTGAATATCTGCCAGGTGTGGCCAGTGGAGTTCCTGGGTAGAACTTGTTCTAGGCATTGGGAGGTGACATGAAGGAATGGGGATGGCTTAGCAGAGGGGCACATGCAAAGAAGGTCCCCCAGGACAGAAAAAAGCTGTGTCTGCCAGGAAGATCTGCAGAGTCCTCAGGGAATGGAGACAGAGGGAGAGGGGGCTCCAGCAGGTGCCACAAGGCTGGGGGTAACACTGGGGGGTCAGAATTGGAGGGTAGGAGGGAAAGGGAACACAGCCTACATCCTGATTAGGTTTGTAAAGTTAAGCTTGATATTTATTTCTCTAATTGAAAAAAATTTTCTATTCTTTTCTGTAGTTATACTTACTGTAAAAATGAAAACTATGCACTTGTTTCCCATGTGTTTCTGCTTCTCCTCCTTCCTCATTTCACATTAATTAGCATTGTACTATTCTGTTTCATGCATCTTTGGCCTTAAAAAACTATATTTTATTTCATATAGCTGGGTTCCTTTAACAACATATCACAGTATCATCATCCTTACTAAACCACTTCATAGAATATAAAAATCACATTGCGGGGCCTCTGGATTCTGATAAGTTTCCATGAAGAGTTTATTTTTTTTTATTAGCCAACAATTTAATTCTTGGTTGATAAACTTGAACTTGTGGAAATTTCTTCTTCATTCATTACAAAAGTTTGGTTTAGTTTAGTCTTTAGTTTTTGGGGAAATCATTAGTCTGGGAAAATATTCTTTACTTTTAAGGCCTGGTTCTTTGAATTTTAATGGTGAGCTAACATTTTTTTTCTCAGCTTCTTGGATCTATCAATAAGCATATTTTAAACTGTTTGGTGGGCCTGGCAGTGGTGGCACACACCTTTAATCCCAGCACTTGGGAGGCAGAGCCAGGAGGATCTCTGTGAGTTCAAGGCTAGCCTGGTCTACAGAGTGAGATCCAGAAAAACAAACAAACAAACAAACAAAAAACTGTTGTGTGCTCGGCTCAATGTCTAAGGTCATAGATCACCTAACATTTTAAGGAGATTTACATCAGATGCCCTGAACTCATCCTCTCTTGCACCCTGCTGTATGGAATTCTCTGTATTTCCAGCAATTCCAAAAGGCTCCAGTTTTCCTGACACTTAAAGGGGCGAACCTGAAGCTTTTGCTGGTGTTCTGAGCCATTCTGCTTAGAGGAAACTGGCATGTTTCTTTACGGAAGGTCTCACTTAGGAT
>CABHPQ010165211.1:10730-25666 GCA_902168405.1 Peromyscus aztecus | reverse complement strand
CAGCCCCCAGTATGACTCTGACTTCAGCTCTTTGATTACAGTGGGATCCAGCACGCTTTCCCCTTGTGTGGGGTGAGGGCCTGTGAGGCAATGACTCAGGCTGAAGCTATCTGGGAAGATCCAGGTCACCTGGGACTCTAGTGTACATCCTAGTGTGATTGGCACGTGTTAACTGTAATAGAAACATCAGGAACCAGGTGCAAAGCTGTTGGGTGGGGAAAGGCAGAACTCTGCCTGCCTTGTCTAGAGCCCTTGGGACTGGGGGAGCAGTGAGGCTTTCTCTCTCAGTCCTTATATCAGTTTTCTTGTTTCTTCGATCAAATACTCCAAAAGAAGCAACTTAAGGGAGGAAGGGTTTACTCTGTCTCACTGTTTAAGGGGACATAGTCCGTCCTGGGAGAGACGGCTGGCAGCTTCACGGTGGCAGGAATCTTACAGTAGAGATTGGACAGTGAGTGGAGCGAAGCTGTGAGAAGTCAGGGCCCGCTCCCAGTCACCCACCTCCCCCAGCGAGGATTCTACAACCTTCCAAAAGAGCGCCACCCGCTGGGCCACGTGCTCAAACATCAGCTTGAAGGACGCGTTTCACGTACAAACCACAACAGTCTTATTCTGGACCATGTTCCAATTCCGTCCAGGTTTGTCAGATTGTCTTGATAGAGAGGATTCTTACACCTTTCCTAAGTGACCTCCCCTGATTGTTACTATACCCCGCCTTCTCAGGTTTCCTCCATTCAGGGCTGTCATGAACATCATCAGTTGAATCTGCCATACTTTGTGAGGTTGACAGAGGAAGAAAGGGCAAGAAATTATGAGAACAGGGCATCAGAGACCAGGAAGTAGACATTCACTAATGTCCCTGGGAATTCACTGGACCATCTGAACAACGGGGAGCCTGTGAGAGTGTCTGCTGCAGAGAGGGTACCAGGGTCATTGCTGTAGTCTGAATCAATGTTTATATGCTACAGTCTGTTTTTGTTTTTGTTTTTGTTTTTTGAGACAGGGTTTCTCTCTGTAGTTTTGGTGCCTGTCCTGGATCTCACTTTGTAGACCAGGCTGGCCTCGAACTCACAGAGTGTTGGGATTAAAGGCATGCACCACTACCACCCAGTTTATATGCTGGAATCTTAATCCAAAGTGATGATGTTATGTTGTTTTTTGTTTTTTTAACTCTTTGTCTCTTTGGAAGGCCTGCCACTCTCAAATAAATCACACATGGATTCTGGGTGATTGATACCTCTGGGCGAGTCTGCTTCCACGGAAAGCATTTTTCTTTCTAAAATAGCTTTAGTAGGTAGTTGTGGGGCTTTTTTTGTTGTTTGTTTTTGTAATCAGTTCGCGGCGATCCTTCAGAAACTAAAAAGTCTATTTCTCCTTTTCAGTCTTGCAGGATATATTGAAGGCATCAGGAAATCTTACTCATCAACATTCCTACAACTTTGCTCCTACTTGTATTAGTGAGAAGGAGAGAATTTTCTTTTGTCTGTGTATGGTGTGTATGCGTGCTCACGTGCAGGTTCTATGGTGTGCAGGTCGGAGAACAACTGTGAGAATTGGTTTTTTTCCTTCTACTCTGTGGGTCCTGGGGATCAAACCCAGGTTGTCAGGCTTTTACTCACTGAGCCGTCTCATTGGCCCTCAAAGATTTCTTCCTATTAAACCGTATTTTATAGCTGTATGCTTTAAGCTGCTTTAATGAAATATTTGGTATTATAGTTGTGCCAGCAATGTGAAACACTTTGACTTTTTTGACACTTTTGTATCACTTTTGTTCTTTCTATGTCCTGGACTAGTTTAGCACAAGAACGATCTGTTCTTAAAGATTATCTAAAAAATTTTCAGCAGTTTTTAGGTCACCAAAAGTCTTACAGCAAGATCTAATGTATAAAAGGAAAACTCCAGGCAACATCTTCCTTGAACACAGATCAAAATCTTATGCACATCAAATCCAACAATGTGCAAAATGCACAAAGACATCTTGGATGGCCGATTTCTGACTGTCAACTTGACCACCTAGAATCACCCGGGAAAGAGAGTTTTAACTGAGGAATTGTCTAGATAAGGTTGGACTGTGGGCATGTCTGTAAGGGATTGTCTTAATTCTTACTTGGCGTGGGAAGACCCATCCCACTGTGGGTGACCATTCCCTACGCCAGGGGTCCTGAACACTGTAAGAGGACAAAGCTAGCTGAGACAAGCAAGCAAGGATGTGTTCATCCCCTCTTTGCTCTTGACCATGAGTATGATGTGATGAGCTGCCACATCCCTGCCGTGATGGACTGTCACCTAGAATTGTGAGTCAAGCAAGCACTTCCCCCATATGCTGCTCTTTGGTTAGGGTATTAGTCACAGCAACAGAAATGAAAGGAGGCAGCCTCTAATCAAATTAGATCTGTTTCATTAGTGGAAGGTTGGTTTCCTGTTAAAAGTAAATTAACCTAATTTACCACAATAAAAGAATTAAGAGAAAAAAATCTACACGATCCTCTTTATAGCTAGTGAGAAGAGAATTTGATAACACCCAACACCTGCTTCTGATAAAACCTCAAAGAAGAGAGGGGAATGTCCTTAATCTGATAAAGGGTTTGTCAAAATAAAACCAGAACTCCCCAGTTTGCATCCAACTTAATGGTGAAATACTTAGCATTTTTCTATGAATTTAGGAACAAACCTAGATATTTCTTCTCAGTATTTATGTTTTTTAAATGCATGCTAGAGGCGTTGGTGTTGAATGCAAGAAAAGTCAACATGTATTTGAAGGGAAAAGCGTCGTTATGATTGTCCCTAACTGTAGAAAGTCTAAAACAATACACATACTACTGTCATTTAGTGAATTTAGCAAGATTTTATATAATAGAAACAGACGCTTTGAACAGAAAATTAAAATACACCATTTATAAGAGATCTGACGGTCTAAGATCTGCTTGAATCAAAGGCATGAACTGCCATACCTGGCCTCCACCTTTCTTTTTGAGGCAGGGTCTCTCACTGGGACCTGAGATTCATCAACCAGTGTTGCATGAATCCTAATTGGTCTTATAATAAAAACCCAGAGCCAGATATCAGGGTGAATGCTGAAAGATCAGAGAAGCAGAGCAAGCCACAGCCATAACTTCTTACCTCATCAACTCCTCAGCCTGAAAGAGAGCAAGTTCCTATCTCTTCCTTCCTTGTATTCATTTCTCTGCCCAGCCATATCACTTCCTGTCTCAATCTTTTTAATGCTGGGATTAAAGGTGTGTGATCCCAAGTGCTGGAATTAAAGGTATGTGCCACCACTGCCTGCCTCTGTTCTCTTTTAGACTGGATTAATCTCATGTAGCCCAGTGTGGCCTTGAACTCACAGAAATCCAGAAGGATCTCTGCCTCTGTCTCCCCAGCACTAGGATTAAAGGTGTGTGCCACCACTGCCTGACCTCTATGGCTAACTCTGTGGCTAGCTCTGTCCTCTAATCTTCAGGACAGCTTTATAACCCAAAGGGTACTCAGAGGAATGAAATCTGGCAGATGGATGTGTTTCATTTTGTAGAATTTGGAAAATTAAAATATGTACACCACACCATTGATACCTATTCAGGATTAAAACGTGCAACTGCTCTGAGTTCTGAAAAGACTGATTCTGTAATCACATATTTGCTAGACGTTATGGCCATCATGGGTATACCTGTATAAATTAAAACTAACAATGCTCCAGCATATGTCTCTGGTAAAATGAAATAGTTTTTGCCTATTACAATATAAAGCAAATTACAGGTATACCATACAATCCTACACACCAAGCAGTCATAGAAAGATCAAATCGAACTCTAAAGAATATATATGCTAAATAAACAGAAAGAGGTAATAAAGACTCCCAGAAATAGATTACATAATGCTTTATTAACTTTAAATTTTCTCAATGCTAATGAGAAAGGAACAATAGCTGCAGAGAGACATTGGATAATAGAAAACGCTACAGAATTAAATCAGCCTACATACTTTAAGGATGTGCTGACCTCAGAATAGAAACAAGGATAGGTGTTACATTGGGGACGAGGTTTTGCTTTTGTTCCCACAGGAGAAGAAAAACTATGGATACTATCAAAATTTGATTTGAACAAGAGAGATCTCTTAATTAGAAGAGATGACAGTTCATCAACCAGCGTGACCATTCAATTTAAACTAACTTATAGGACTAACAAATGCTTTTCATTTGACCAGATATAACTTGCCAAAAGGGAACCTCCCTAAAGTTAGGGTTGGGGTGGCGTTTTGTTTTTGTCTTTCAGGAGAATGAAGGCTAAGGAATCTGAAGAACACTGGACAAATGAGACATCTGAAGAAAAAGGACAAATCATCTAGAAGAAATGTCCCAAGAAAAAGAGTAAATTGGCCCATTGGTATATCACATGCCTGACAGGATAAAATTTCATAAAACTTCCTAAATGTTTGTTTCTGCTGTTTCTACAGACACAATTAAAAATTAAAGCTGGCTTTGGAGTTGGAGTGTGGCTCTCTCCTTCTCTAAACCCAAGCATGCTTGTTAAAGGAAAATGCAAAAATCTCTGTATAATGTCAGAAGAGCCACCTGATATGGGACAGAAGAAAAAACAAAATTAAGGGACTGTTCTGTTACCACTAATCTCATGATCCTTTGGTTTTATTTTGACTCTTTAAAACTTTTCTTAAGGTATGAATTTTATATAAAATTTATAAGATTTATATATATATTTTAAACTTTTGTCATGATATTTATTAATGGTCATATTAATTAGAGTACTAATTCTAGGAAAAAGGCTTCATCTAGCTTCCTGTACATGATGTCGGGTTTGAGTCTCTATCAGTTTTCTGTAGTGAACCAGGACCACACCTAACAGTCTCCAAAAGGATGATGGGGCCCTACAAGGATGATTTCATATGGACTATGATTAAGCTGACAAACACCCAAAGATTGTCTTTGGACTACAAACTGCTCAGGACAATTTCGAGATGGCTAGCTGAAATGATCCAGCCTCTCAGACTACTCTAGCCAGGACTTGAGACAAGCCCTGCACTTTCCCATTATGCAGAGACTGGACAACAAATGATACAGCTACTTCTCCCAGGATTTGACAATTAACCCAAAATTTTCTTTTCAGGATTCCCTAAAGATGTCTTAGCCCCCAGACAACAGGAAGTAAATTTAAGAACATAATGCCCACATTCCCAAGAGGTGGGGTGGGTGGTTTTTTGTCTTTCAGTGAGTTATGAATATTTGTCATTGTTTTGGTGGTTGATTATAAGTTGTTATTGGTAATGGTCAGGAAAAAGCTAAACAAAGGAGATTAGATTCAGGGTTCTTGTTTTGAAAAGAAAAAAAGAGGATATAGCTATAAGGTAAAAGGTAGATGATTGAATCTACTTTTAAAAAGCAACTGCTAGTTTTAAATATTTTATATTGGATTGGATTTTTGTATATTGTATACAAATTGTGTATATTGATACAAAGTTGAGATTATTTTTGTTGGAACATACTGTACATATATTTCTACTCTTATTCAAGGTTTCTGTACCTATACAGCTTATTTAACAATGTAATGCAATTTTCTAGTCCTTGAAAGTTTTATTACAAACTATTTAGGATAATAAAGAAATGTAGGTTAGTAGTTAGTCACCTATTACAATTGAACTTGTAGCCATATTAGGTATGTTTTCAAGGTCAAACAGAGATACATTTTAGATAAACAGGTCATCTTCAAACACTTCAGAGATCTACAGAATATGGCATTTAAGATGTTTTAATAACATAGATTCTTTTTTTTTATGACTATGAGACATGTCTGCTCCTGGCAGCACCAATTTACTTCAGAGAAGATGATGGGCATCGAAAAAACTCCATATGGAGTTTACTTTCTTTGTGGCAAGTTAGCCACTGGGCAAGAAACTGCCCTTGCCTTGACTGCTGACAGTATGTTGTCCAAATGGAACAAGCAGGATACAAAAGAAAGGATTGCTGAACCTTGCCAAGACAAGATAGGAAGGCCCTTTAGAAAATCCTGCTTCACAGATGAATTTGTCAGATATGCTAGGCCTGTGGGCTGAAGATGGATGCCCCAACGTTGCAGAGGAACCTTGGGTAATTGTCCGGACAGCGAGCTGTTTCTGTCATTTCTCACAAGTTTTTGGAATTCCCTTGTTTGCACTTCCTGTTTACTAAGGTAATATTATTTCCTTCTTGGGTCTCTGATGGAGTTGAAGACTAGATAATTATATAGTTTTTCTTGTTAACAAATTCAGAAAAGAAATTCACTGAAGAGGTGTAAAGTGTGTCAGTTTGAAAGACATCAAACTGTTGGTTTTCAGTTTTCTGTTGTTAATACAAGTTAGATAGAAAGTGAATTAGGTACAACATTTTGGACTCACCAAAATAGAATAAATAATGGAGTATTTTATCTGAATTTGTCAAATGTTAATGGACTATATATTGCTGACATAATTATTGCCTGTATATATTATATATAGTTATTGTACTTATTGTATATAGTTTTTCTTATATTAATTATAATCTTTTATTATTTTAGACAAAAAAGGGATAATGTGGTGATATATTGTTTGTAATCTAGGAAATAAAGCTTGCTTGAAGATCAGAGGACAGAGCTAGCCACAGAGTTAGTCATAGAGGTCAGGCAGTGGTGGCACACACCTTTAATCCTAACACAGAGATCCTTCTGGATTTCTGTGAGTTCAAGGCTACACTGGGCTACATGAGATTAATCCAGTCTAAAAGAGAAACAGAGCCAGGCAGTGATGGCACACACTTTTAATTCCAGCACTGGGGATCACACACCTTTAATCCCAGCGCTAGGAAGGTTGAGACAGGAAGTGATATGGCTGGACAGAGAGAGGAATATAAGGTGGGAGGAGACAGGCTGAGGAGTTGGTGAGGTAAGAGGTGGTGGCTGTGGGCTTTTATTATAAGACCATTTAGGATTCACGAAACCAACTGGGCTGGCTGGCTAGGGAGCCCCAGGAGCCACCTGCCTCTGCTTCTCCCAAACTGGGATTTCGAATGCAGCTGTCGCCATGCTCAGCTTCTGCACGTGGGCTCAGGTCCTCATGCTTGCTTGCATGGCGAGCATTTTATTTTACTGACAGAGCTATCAGGCTCAGCCTGGCTTTTCCTCCCCCCTCTTCTTTTTTTCTTCATTCACATCCATGTTTCTTATTTATTTGTCTTCCACTGTTTCTGATCCTGTTTCTTTTATGCTCATCTCTGTTTTATTTTCTTAATTTTTTTTTCTTTTTGACCTCTGTGTTTCTAAGCAGGTTTGGACAAATCTCCTTCTTTCTTGGATACCTTATGATTTAACCTTCATTTCTGAGCTGTGTTTCTTGTAGTCTGTCCTGAGATTGATTCTTTCTTACTCCTGAGCTTTTCTCTTGAGTACTAACAACTGTCTGGCTGTAGATCATTAGTCACTATTTTATTATCGTCTCTTTTTCTTGGCTGGGACTTAATGGTCTTGTTGGGTTTTCAATTTCTAAAGAGATGGTTTTTGTTTTGTATTTTGCTATTCATAGTTAGCATAGGCAGTGACATCTCCTTTATTTCATGGCTATTGTGTTGGACTTTCCTGTATCATCGCTCCTAGGGCAAGTGTTTCTCTTCTGCTTGAACTGTGGTCCCTTTAATGATGCTTCTTGTTTGGCCTTCTTTGAATTGTTTCTTATATGCTTATAAAAGACCTTTGCCCTCAGCCACTTCCTCCTTCTCCTCACCACCAAACCTCTAAAGGACATTTCACTTTCCAAGGTTCCTTTTTCAACCCTAGACAGTACCTTCTCTGCACTGTGACCTGTGGTCTAGCACATTTTCTATGCTCTCTTGTCAAAAATATCCAGAAGCCAGTGCAATGGTCTGAGTTCTCAGACACTTTCTCAGCATTTTTCCAACACAGAGGAGCCCTTTCCTTCTAGAAGCAAGACCTTAGATGATATTCTATATTTATCACCACCATTAAAACTACATGTCAGCTAGGCATGGAGGTGCACACCTTTGATCCTAGCACTGGGGAGGCAGAGGCAGGCAGATCCCTGTGAGTTCAACATCATCTTGGTTTATGCAACATGTTCCAAACCAAGTCAGCCAGGGTTACATAGTGAGACTCTGTTTCACAAACAAACAAAACGTGACATTTAATACCATTGTCTCTACAGCTCTAAACTGACTCTTCATAGGCATTCCTGGAACATTCTGCTAATACCTGATGTTTGTTGAAAATGGTCAAGAGGCAGAAGAGACAAAATTATCAACCAAAAATATCTATCACTTCCACTTCCCCACTTTATAAAAGATTTTTATTCCAAACAGCCCAGCTAGGACTAATAAAACAAGTTAGCCAGGCGGTGGTGGCGCATGCCTTTAATCCCAGCACTTGGGAGGCAGAGGCAGGCAGATCTCTGTGAGTTCAAGACCAGCCTGGTCTACAGAGCAAGTTCCAGGACAGGCTCCAAAGCTACACAGAGAAATCTTGTTTTGAAAACAACAACAACAACAACAAAATGCCATGTGTGATGTTCAACAGAAGAAAGTTAAATTCAGAAAACCCTATTTTGAATGTAATGAATTGTCATAGCCAGGGTTACTGCTGTGGATATCGCTCTGTATGCGGACCAGGTGGAACACAGGAAAAAAAACTGCAGCTACAGATTACTGTTGCTGTCATGAGCCACCAAGAGTAGAAGCAAGTTGGGGAGGGAAGGGTTTATTTTGCCTATGCTTCCACATCACAGTTCATCATCAAAAGCAACCAGGGCAGGAACCTGGAGACTGGAGCTGGTGCAGAAGCCATGGAAGAGTGGTGCTTACTGGCTTGCTCCTCATGAATTGCTCAGCCTGCTCCCTGACAGCACCCAGGGCCACAAGCCCAGGGATTGCACCACTAACAATGGGCCAGTTCCCCATGCCCCCACACTCAGTGGTTCTCAACCTTCCTAATACTGTAACACTTTAATACAGTTCCTCATGTTGTGGTGACCCCCTCAACATAAAATTATTTTCATTGCTGCTTTACAACTGTAATTTTGCTACTGTTATGAATCATAATGTAAATATTTTTGTAGATAGAGGTTTGCCAAAGGGATAGCGACCCACAGGTTGAGAACCACTGCCTCATATGCCCTATAGTCTTGCTTACAGCCCAATTTTATGGAGGTAATTTCTTAATTGAGGTTCCCTCCTCTGATGAGTCTAGCCTGCGTCATGTTCACATAAAACTAGCCAGTGCACAGGTCCTTGACTAGTCGTTAGACAATGTTTACCAAAAAAAAGCATTTCATATTGCTCTCTATGGCTGATGCCCTGGGAAAGTGCATGCCTGGGAACAGCACATCCCTGTCAAAGTGTAGGTGTGGAAAGAGTAGGCCTTTCTTTTGAATAGTGGGAAGAAATGCTGTTCTAAATGGGAAGTTGAACAGAGCTTTGAAAGAAAGTGAAGATCTGGTCATCAAATCTTGTGTGTTTCTCACTAAACTGTGTAAACCTCACAGTATCTATCCATACCCTGATCTGAAGACCAGTATCATTCACACCTGAGCGTGTGAACACAGAGTTGAAATGAAAAGGTCATTTAATCGCAGAAGGCTGTAGAAAGCTGAATGTCCATCAGAGAGAGTGGATGCCCAGTTGGCAGACCCCGCACACAAGCCGATACTCAGTTGTTATGGAAACAAGGGACCCGGAGCTTCGTGCTGCTCCTAGATGTCTCACAGAATATGGTGCTGAGTCAGAAAGTGAGGAACAGGGACTGGCTCAGTGGCTCAGTGGGGAAAAGTTCTTGCTGCCAACCTTGGGGGCCTGAGTTCAATCCTAGGGACCCACGTGGTAGAAGGAGAAAATCAACTCCCTCAATGTGTCCCTTGTCACATGAGTATCGTAGCACATGTGACCTACACATACGGAAGAGGGTGTTGGGTCTGCTGGAGCTGGGATTAGAGGCAGGTGTGCATTGCCCGACATGGGTGCTTGGAACTCAACTCAGTTCCTCTGCAAGAGCAGGAAGTGGTCTTAGCCATTGAGCCAGCTCTCCAGCCAGCCCTGTGAGTAGCTAGTTTTTGCCTCTTATGGTTAATGTCCAGACCGACAGACCTGGGTGAAGGACCTGTGAATGTGTGCTCTTCTCAACTGTATGCTGCAGTAGTTCAGAATAAAGCCTCAAAAGAATGAATGACGGCTCTGTCTAGGGCCCCTGGACACGAGCACTCTAAGTGGGGGTGAAGTGAGACTGTGCAAGCTGGGCTGTCCGTGTCAAGGGTCTCAGAGTCTTTCCTGCCACTTCAGCTTCTCCTTAACCACGTCAAAAGCGAGGGTCAGCCAAAGGTAGCTTGGTGGGTAGCATGGTTTGGCATGCTTCCCACGATCCCTTTCTGGACCAGATGTCCACCTGGTGTCTCTCCTCCTGTTTCCAGCTTCTCTCTCACACTATCCTTCTGTGCATATGTCCACACTTGTGTGTGTGTGCATGTGACAGTGTGCCTGTGTGTATTGGGATTTTGTGTGTGTGCATGGGTCCCCCTCTATCACTGTCTTATCCTTATTCCCTTGAGATAGGGTCTCTCATTGAACTGAACTTCTCTAGTCCGTTTCCCTTCCCCCTCCTCCATTTCCCACGACGCTGCCTGGCTGGCCAGTAAGTCCAGTGTTCCTCTCGCTCTCTCCCCATCCCCAGCCTCCAGCACTGGAGTTACAGACGTGTCTGTAGACTTTAAAATTGGTACTGGGATAAAAAAAAAAAACTGGTCTTCTTGCTTGCAAAGCAAGGATCCTTACCCACAGAGTTATCTCTCTAGCTTTGTTTGTGGGATTTGTGGGTCCCAGGAGTGATGATTTCTACCCTGCATGTTGTTCTTAGATAGGAATATGACTCACTTAGTTTTGCTTAAAAAATTGGGAGGCCCCTAGGAGTCCCTCTGTCAGATGAGAAGGGTGGGGGAGGAGAATTCCAAGGGCCCCATGGGTATTGACTATGAAGATCTGTAACCTCCTTGCAGGGCATATCTGAACCAGAAGCAACTGTTGTGATTATATCCATAGATAAGAGGAGTTGTCTCTGAGCACCACCTAGGTCCCATCATTTTTGCTCCATTTCTCCTGACTCACACGCTCCCCCTGCCTCCCTCTCCCATTGCCTCCTGATTTTGCCCACCTCGTGTACTTCTGACAGTGGAGGAAGTCTGTGTGACTGGCCAAAGAATTCAGCTTATTGCAGCCAAAGAGATGAACCTGTTGGTGAGAAGTGCCGATTGTCTTGAGCACAGGCTGTCTGTCTTGGCCTCCAGCTTGCCCTTTCCCGGAGCAGTGCGCCTCAGTTGCCGGCTTCTTCTGAAGGTCTCTAGTCTCCAAATCCCATTGCTATGCTGCTGCCCACTGCAGCCCTCTCAATCTCCATGCTGTCAAAATAACTTTCCCAAGAAAGCCACATGCACTTTGAAAGCAAAACCTAACCTCTCCACCCTGTTGAGCAGTCCGTGAACTGTCCCCAGGGTGGCTAGTCCTGGGCCTGAGCGTACGTTGGGTGTAGAATTCCTCATCGCTCTTGTTTCTAATTCACTCCCCGTGTTGACCCCTCTCTTCCACCATGAGCAAATGCATGCACTGGTGTTTGTTCCGGGGCTGCCCTTCCGGTCAGTTCCGGTCTCACCTGCTTGGCTGCCCCCGCCCTTTATCCTGGAGGTGTGGTCATTGTCTGGTTGAGATGGGTTTTTCCATATCACCCACATCCTTATTTATAATGGTAGGGCAGTAACTGTCTTCCATGATTTTGAAAAGAAATGTCTAAGGTTGCCATATTTATTTTTACTTCAAATTCATGGCCATTTGAGACTGAAGCTTTGGAACCTGATAAGATGGGGCATTGTCTGGTGATGTTTGTTCAATGTGTTGAGTTAAGGCCCATAGAATGTGTAGAATTCCCCCCAGTGTGGGTTGAAAGGCACACATTGAATCCAGCTCTTGAGGGTTAAGATCCAATAACATCTGTCTTTAAAAAGCAAACATGAACGTAAAACTCTCCAGGTGTCTTTAATTCATTTTAAATTTTCATTATTTTTCCTGAAGAATACTTTGAACTTTTCCTCCACCTCCCAAGGGCTGGGGTGATAGGTATGTGCTATCATGTATGGTTCATGCAGGGGCTGGTTTGGAACCCAGGGATTCATGCATGTTAGGTATGCACACTACCGAGCTACAGCCTCAGCCCCCATTTTCTTTTTCTTAAGCTGCATTA
Source organism: Peromyscus aztecus (assembly GCA_902168405.1). Classification (NCBI taxonomy): domain Eukaryota; kingdom Metazoa; phylum Chordata; class Mammalia; order Rodentia; family Cricetidae; genus Peromyscus; species Peromyscus aztecus. The sequence goes on along the minus strand of CABHPQ010165211.1, from coordinate 13,424 downwards.
ACTAACAACAGAGGCATAGAGCGTGAGCTGGCAGTCAGCATAGCCCTTGCTGTGTGGTTTCTTTGTCTGGAACCTTAGAACTCCTTACTTTCAGATGCTCGTACAATACACACCAGGCTGTACTGAACTGTGACCAGCCCACTGTGCTGTCAAACAGAGACCCTGTTCCTTTGACCTAACTATCCTAATGTCAATCATCCAACTTTACCCTGGGCCCTTCCAGCCTCCTGGGACCACCATTCCATAACCCAGTTACCATCTTTCTAAAGCTTCCGTGTACTAGAGATGATATCATATAACTGAACAGTTAGTCCTCCATTGCACCTTGTGCCTGGCTGGTCTGTATTGGAGCACTCACAGTTCACAGAATGGTAATACTATTGAGGCCTTTCCCCTGCCGTGGGAATGGCACCTTCCAGCACTCTGAAAGTGAGACAGTAGGGAAGAAGTTTACTGATTTCTCTCCGCCCTGGAGCTAAAGTGCTTTGTGTCTGACTCATTCTTTTTTAGAAGAAATGACTAATAATATTGAAATTCCATTACTTTTTTTTTTAACCCAGTTTGAGGTTATTACTGTGACGATCCTCTTCAGAGGTCTCAGTAACAGCATCACAGCTTAGTAGGGGGACAAAAGGATCCTGATCAAAGGATTTGATCAGGTTTCTTTTCTTTTTTTTTTTTTTTTTTTTTGGTTTTTCGAGACAGGGTTTCTCTGTGTAGGTTTGCGCCTTTCCTGGAGCTCACTTGGTAGCCCAGGCTGGCCTCGAACTCACAGAGATCCGCCTGCCTCTGCCTCCCGAGTGCTGGGTTTAAAGGCGTGCGCCACCAACGCCCGGCCATCAGGTTTCTTACCAGTACTTTTTCTTTTGCGTGGATTGTTCTCTTGGTTGCAGTGTGTACATATGATTCAGAACATGGGCTCAGGATGTGAGTCTAAAGAACAGTACCCACAATTTGTTTTTCCGAGGTGAAGTAGGAAAAACAAGTTTACAAACCAAACCAAGCACATGGTGTTGTGGACCTCTTTCATTGTCCTGCTTCCAGAGTGTTCTGTTCACGGTATGCATCATCCACAGCAAAACCTCCCGTCAGCTCCTCTGCACCTGAGCCCTGGAGCCACACCTGTGAGGCCTCAAGGAGCGATGGGGAGATGTAGAGGAGAGGGGTGGTCAGAGAGGCAGAGCACACCCTGCCGTGAACTGAATGTACCTGATCTCTCCCAGGCTCTGCTGCCACAGTGGGCATCTGGGAGCAGCTGTGTGACCCTCAGTGACACAGCCAGGAGGCGGGGGCAAAGCTGGCACTAATTACAGTTCACTTCTTTGTTTTCTTGTCTGACTTCAGTGCCACTTGTCATGTTCTAGAACAATCCTAGCATCCATCATTTCCTTCATTATAAATGACTCCATGGAAAGAACTGGGCATTTGCTACCACAAAACTGTGATTTTAAGGCTCAGTTTTGTAGAGCTAGATGCAAATATTTGGCAAATTCTTTCCTCAAGGTGGTTTATTTTGCCATAGTTTTTTTTTGCCATTGCTAACTTTTCTCCCTTCTTTCCTTCCTCCTCTTTCTTTCTTGTTCTCTTCCTTTCCTTTCCTTTTCCTTCCTTCCTCCCTCCCTCCCTCCCTCCCTCTCTCTCTTTTTCTTTCTCTTTCTTCCTTCCTTCCTTTCTTCCTTCCTTCCTTCCTTCCTTCCTTCTTTCCTTTCTTTCTTTCTTTCTTTTTTTCTTTCTTTCTTTCTTTCTTTCTTTTTTTGAGAGTATGTAGCCCAGCCTGGCCTCAAACTCATGGTAATTCTCCTGCTTCGTCCTCCTGAGTATGGAGAATACAAACATGCTCCAGCTTGTCCAGCTCTTGTTGACCTATCAAGACGACATCTCCACCTTTCGCTTATCTCTTAACAGTCAGACAGTGACTGGACACTGGATACCTGTGATGTGCAAAGTGTTGTTGGAGCTGAAGAGGCTAAAGGGAACAGCTGCCTAGGTTTGGCTTTTACGGAGATGAAATCCCAGTGGTAGGTCTGAATACTGAATAAAATATTATGTATTTCAGAATCCTAGTAAAGGCAGTAGTTAGAACGGTTTGAAGGAAATTATCTATGGAGGAGGAGTTTGTTAGGGACAAATAAATCTTTCTTTAAAGATGCCAATTGAAGGGACTTGGAGAGATTGCTCAGTTAAGCGATGGCTGTGCAGACAGGAGCATCCTAGTGGGATCCAGCGCCCATGTAAAAACCTGGGCTTGGCAGCACATATTTATTACCTTGTTTCCAGGCAGGCAGAGACTAGTGAATCCCTGGAGCCCAGTGGCCAGGTGAGCTAGCTGAATCCACGAGTCTCAGGCCCCAGTGAAAAACTGTCTCAAAATAACTACATAAATATATTAGGTAAGCAGTTAAGAGCAGGTACTGACTGCTCTTGTAAAATACTGAGTTTAATCCCCAGTGCCCATGCCAGGCAGCTAACAACTGTCTATAACTCCAGCTGCAGGCAGATCAGATGCCTCTCTGAGCATCGCACTCACGTGCACCTCTCCCCCCACGTAATTAAAAATAAAATAAATTTAAAACATAAGGTGGACAGCCCCCGAGGCTGACCTCTGTTTTCTGCATGAACATGCATGTATGCCCATTCACATACACCTGCACACACACCAATCAAATGACATCAACTATTGAAAGGAAAACGACA
>CABHPQ010165210.1:37636-64075 GCA_902168405.1 Peromyscus aztecus | reverse complement strand
CTGGATCCACCGTGCTACTTTGGATGTTCCTGTTGCAAGCCTTGCTCACCCCTTTCTCCCTCTTTAACAGAGCCTAATTCTGGAGACTCCTAACTGTCCACCTCACGCTGCAAATTTTCCCAGTCCACTTGCCAGGGACAGCGCTGACTGCATACACTTCCAGGCTTCACCACATCCACCTGTAAAAGGAGTGGCATTCCTAACATGCTCTTTTCATTCTCCTAGGCTGACAAACGGGCTCATCATAATGCACTGGAACGGAAACGTAGGGACCACATCAAAGACAGCTTTCACAGTTTGCGGGACTCAGTCCCATCACTCCAAGGAGAGAAGGTGAGTCTGTTGACAAAGCCAGTTGGCTCTGGAATTTAACCAAGACACCCCTCCCTTCTGTGAAGAAATGGAGTCAGGTGGCATGGGCTCTCTTATTTTTTGATTCTTTGGAAAAGTACCACACATCTCAGTTGTTATTATCTTTAGCAAAAACAACATCAGTTGTAATAGAGCTGTTTGTGAGACATCCCTAAAAGTGGTCTTTCAAAGTTGGAGATATGTATAATTTAATTACTTTTTTCTTTGGTGGTGCTGGGGATTGAACCCAGGACCTTGTATATGCTAGGCAACTAAATTAGTCATTCATGACATTATTATAACTATATACTGTAGTATATGACTTGGTCCATAATTAGTTTGTGATCACTAAAGATTCCCCAGGCCAGTGATTCCTTAAACCTCCATGGGAATTTCTCTTGTGCAGTTCAGCATTAGTACTTAGTGTAAATGAACACTTGCTGGCAGGGCTGTGAACCTGCCTGGGCACCAGTGATTTCCAGCCCTGGCAGCTACTCTTCACAAGATGTGTAAAGAGCACTGTAAGCTATGGAACAAGAGTTAGGAGACATGTTCATATGAAAGAAGTAAAAATCATTCTCATCCTCCCTAAAGGCCTTTAGAAACTGCTCTTTTCCCCAGCTGTTTCTATCTTCAAGAAACAAAAGCTTTGAGCAAAAGCCTATGGGTTAGGTCACTCCTTGGAATATGGAGAAAACATTTGTTTGCACAGTGAGTTCCACCCTTGACACTGTGTAACAGGCTGCCTTCTGCAGCCCTTCCGTAGAGTAAATGGTAAACTGGGGAGAATACTTGTATTGTTTGAGGGTTATTGATGTAATGTTAAGGCGGGGAGAGCTCTGCAGTGGAATGCCTACTTACTGTGTGCAGGCCCTGTGGGTGATCCTCAACACTGAGAAAAAAAGAAAAACAATTACTTATTTTTGAGACAAGGTCTCACATAGCCTAGGCTAGCCTGGAAGTGGCTATGTAGCTAAGGATGTCCTTGAACTTATGATGCTCCTGCATCATCTCCCAAGTAAGTGCTGGGAATATAAGTGTCCACAGACACACTTGGTTGGCTTGTTTGTTTGAAAGAGTCTCACTGTATAGCCATACTATCCTGAACTAAGGATTCAGCCTCTTGTGCCTGTTGGAATTACAGGCCTGTGCTACTATACCTGGCTGAAGAAACACTATTTTAATAAAAGCAGTCTTTACCCGTAGGTGTACTTTAAGTGGTTTTACTGCTTTAGTTCTGTGGTAGGGGTCCTGAATTTGTTTGGTTATCTAAGATTAAAGTTTTCATGTTTAAAGAAGATTGAAAAGCTCTGCTTTGTATTTTGTCTATGATGTGGCCTTCTGTGTGGTTGAAATATGGAGTAAGTCGAAGCTTAAGGGAAAACGCGAATAGGCCATTCGAATACAGTATTACAAAACCAGAATCTGCTGTGGGTTAAGCCCACTTAGTGTGTACTTGATTTAGTGGCCTTGAATCAAGGTACTTACCGGAATAACAACATTCCTGAGTATAACACTGAGCACCACAGGAAATCTTTATGACTGTAGAGACGCACCCTTTGTGCAAAAGATTATCTCTTATTCATGTCTGACCTGTTGGTGCTTATTCTGTATACCATGGTGTCCACTAACAACATTTTGGTGAGCTACATGGACAAGAGCTGCCTTGATCTAAGCCTCATGTGTAATGAGATACTGAGGATGTGTTTCTCAAGGGGTGGGCCACGAGCCACCTACATCCAAACTAAATGAACTTCCTGGAGGGGAGCCTGGGAACACACACTCGGGACAAGCCGTCAGACAATTCTGAGGCATACTGAAAGAGCAGGTCACAAGCCACAACTGTCTCTTCCTTAGTCAGCCTGTCTTAACCTTGCTAGTACATTCTTACGTCCTTACAGTTTTATTATACTGAATCCTATTGCTTCCTTTCCTTCCAGGAAGTTGGAGGTTTGAATTTGGATAGCTTACAAATGGAAGAGTTTGCCATTCATGACCCTTTCACTTACTCCATTCAGCAAACATTTGTTGAGGGTCTGTGCATACCAGCCACTGTTCTTCACAAGAAATAACAAGACCAGTCTTTCTTCTAGCAAGGAAATGATAGAAATTAAGGAATCACTGAAATAAGAGTACTGGCTAGGCCTGGCAGTGGCAAACGCCTTTAATCACAGCGCTTGGAAGGTTGGACGGTCACAGGCAGGTGGATCTTTTTGAGTCCTGCCTGGACTACATAGCAAGTTCCTGGCTAGCCAGGGCTTCGTGTGTGTGTGTGTGTGTGTGTGTGTGTGTGTGTGTGTGTGTGTGTAGAGAGAGTCAGTGAGTGAGTGAGTGTGAGAGTGTGTGTGCACGTGCACAGGAGCGTGTGCACCGTGCACTGTGGAGGAAATTAAAGTGGAAGGGATGTGGAACTTGAATTGAGACAGACATCTCACTGGCAAGATGGCCTTTGAGCAGATTTCATGGAAGCGAAGAGCTGTCCATCTGTCTGGTGCTGGGCATCGCAGGCCGGAGGAAGGTGCATGTAACAGCAGCTCTGAGTCAGGGCCTAAGGATCATCCAGAGGCCAGTTGAGGAAACTCGAATGTTTGAGAGGGTGGCACCAGGCTCTGCATTGTAACTTACTTGTGGGTTTGCTTGTTTCTTGGGACGAGGTTTCTTGTATCTTCGGCTGGCCTGGCTGACCTAGAATTCCTCATCTCCTGCCTCTACCTCTTAAGTGCCCCAGCTTAGTCTTTTTTATAAAGGGGGAAGAGAACCAGATTGTCTGACAGTTTACTAGCTACTGTTCTTATTTCAGAGTCCTTGTCCTGCTTGCTCTTAACTTTGGCTGAACCCAGCCTCTTCCCTTGTGAAGGGCATGACTTTTCATTAGTCTTCTGTCTGCCAACAGTTTCACAGGTGCAGGGAGCCACAACTTCCTGAACCCCTTGGTCTTTCAGACTGACTTCTCACTACATGTTGCAATTTTCTTCTTAAAATGTGGTACTGGAACCAAAGGAAATTGACTCATTCTTGATTTGAATTGCAATGGTTAAAGTTGTGACATTATGTAAGTAGTCGTGAAATGACTGTTCCATGTGAGTTTTAGAGAGCCTAGCTCAGATTGTTGAAGGGAAAGCTTTGATCTGAGTCTCCTTCGATGTCCGCATCATTGTTCCAGGTGACTCCACAGTTAACGTCGGGATTATGTGATATGTGTCCAGCCAAGCCTTTTTTTAGAATTGTTGTTTGTTTGTTTTTGTGAAATAAAGTTTCATTCTGTGGCTCTCAAGCTCGTTTGAATTCATGGTAATCTTCCTGCTTCAGGCTCCCAGATGCTGAGATTGATTGAGTGAGTGATTTTGATCTTGTTTCACATGAATATGATTTTTTGGTTTTTTTGGTGGGGGTTTAGTTTTGTGAGACAGTGTCTCATTATGTAGTCCTAGCTGTTAAAGAACTCACTATATAAACCAGGCTGGCTTTGAACTTGAGAGAGATCTGCCTACCTCTGCCTCCCAAGTGCTGGGACTAAAGGCTTTCTCCACAAAGCCTGGCCTTGTGTGTGTCTTTAAATATAAATGAGTTTGATCATAGGCATGTTATGTACATATATAACATTTTACTTTGTTCTTATTTTTGTTTGTTTATTTGTGAGGCAGGGACTCACTATGTAGCCCTAGCTGTCCTAGAACTCACTATATAGACCAGGCTGGCCTTGAACTCACGAAGTCCTCCTGCCTCTGCTTGTTTTTTTTATTGTTTTTTGTTTGTTTGTTTGTTTGGTTGGTTGGTTTTTTAATAAAGAAAAATTGACATTGATTAAATTGGATCCTAACCAAAAAACTAGGAGATGGGGGAGAAAAAAAAATGGTCTTTTTCAAATTTGGTGTGGACTTCTGCTGTGTAGCTTGATCAGAACTCATAATTCTGCTTCAGCCTCTCGATCACTAAGACTACAAGCATGTGCCACTCCATGTAGCACAAGGGAAACACTTCATTATTTCTTTGTTTGTTGAAGCAGGGTCTCATGCTGTAACTGAGGCTTGTAAGCCCATAGGTAGCCTTGGTTGACATGGAATTTATTTGTGACATTATTCCTGCCTCAGCGTCCTCGGTATTGGAATGACACAAGTGTATCATCATGTAAGACACAAACTCCATTTACTCCTCGTTTCTAGTGTCTGACAGAGGGAGCATCATAAAGAATGACCATCTTTCCTCATTTCTCTAATCATAGCACTTGGGAGTTTGAAGCAGGAGGATGACTATGAGTTCAGGGTTGGCCTAGGCTATAGAGTGAGACTTTACTAGTTCCTCCTCTGTGAAAGAATATTCACTCTTTTGTTAAGAAGCCGAGGGACTGGAGAGATAACTCAGTAGTTAAGAGTACATCCTGCTCTTTCAGGGACCTAGGTTCAATTCCCAACACCCACATAATGGCTCACAACCTCTTATAACTCCAGTTCCAGGGAGTCTCTCTCTCATACACACACAAGAAAATAAAGAAGAAAGAAAAGGCCAGGAAGCTGGGGGTGGTGTTGAACACCCGTCACCCCAGTACTAAGGAGATGGAGGAGCAGAGGTTCAGGGTCCTTGTCAACTACACATTGAGTTAAGCCAGCCTGGCTGTTTGAGTGAGACCCTGTCTGAAACACACGTCACTGGGCACTCACTGTTGGTGCTCCTGCTGTTATCAGAGATGAGGAGCCTGCTAAGGTCATGACCCCAGTCTGTCCCAGAACAAGAAATAGAATGGGACTGCCGAGTTCCATCTTACCATAGTGCTGGAGGATAAGTATCTAAGGGTATTTTAAAGAAATCAAGCCAGGTAGAGTTGTACACACCTGTAATCGCATCACTAAAGCTGGGGCAGGAAGACTGCCCCAGTCTACCTGTTAGGCTAGCCGTAACCTATCTCAGGCAAACAAAATCTCCCCCTACTCACGCTAGCAACCTTAGTTAAATGCAGTAGGACGGACAGACGGACACGCACACACGCGGGCAAGTAAAGGGGGAAGGTTTTGGGAAGAAGAGGGATTCAGTAGAAGAGATGGAGAAGGTAATGGGGGAAATGTGCTCCAAGTTCATTATATGTATGTGTGAATTGTGAAAGAAAACAACAAAGGAAATTTCAAATACTTCAATCTTGTCATTTCTTAGGCGCTCTCTTGAGATAGATCCATTGATCTTAGCAGTGTGTCACACAGGAGTTACTGTGAAAATACTCAAAGTGATTTATTGGGGATACACTGAAATACAGAGTTGAGGGTCACTTAAAGTCTATTCTTTCTGACATCACATCTCTCCACTCAGCCCCAGAGAGTAGATTATTCCAGTCCGTGATCTATTTAGATTTGTCTTCAGTCCTAGGTTTGGGGGTGGACCTTCCTATTCTGTTGTTTGAAGGTGTTTCTTGATTTTCTCTTGTAGTTTTCAACTGGAGCTGGAGCTCACTGGGAAAGATGGGATGAAGTTAGGGCCAGTCAGCCAGAGTGACAAAATGAGAGTGACATCAGCTATCAAGAGAAGTTATTTGTTTTAATAATCTTTAGGTGGGTTCTAAGGAGTATGTTACTCAATGGTTCACAGGCCCCGAGCTCACTGTTGATTTGGTAGTTGGAGGCAAGACCTTGTAGACAGCCCATCACTGTCTTTATGAGAGTAAAATTCTATCCTCTAGCCCATAAATTAACCCCAGTATCAGTTAAGAATGTTTATAGCCACTCATCTTCGCTCCTCATGGTCAACAATAGCAATAGAAGGTTGCTTTTACCTTTGGCGTTTGCAGCTGGGCAGCAATTTATAGGGATTTTTCACGTTTTAAAGTTGCTTCTTAAATGCCTGTTTATTGTCTGTAGTCTTCTCTGAGGCAGTGATGCTGTAGATTTCTTCCGGATAGATATGCATGGAAAGACTCTAACCTTGCATGCAGCATTTAAAGCCAAGATTTTGCCAGGCATGATGCTACATGCCTGTAATCACAGTGATTAGGAGGCGAAGGCAAGAGGCTCAGGAGAGCAAGGGCATCCTTGGCTATCTATCGAGTTTGAGGTCACTCTGGGCTACATGAAAGCCTGTCTAAAGGGGAATTCTCCTAGTCAGCACTCAGCTCAGAGTTTCTGGAGTTGGGTGTGAGAGTGCGGGAGCTGTACGCCATCACAGGTCCAGCACATGACAGGTCGTCCATCTGTGGTTGTAGTAAGAGTTCGGAAACCAGCGGTTTGCACAGCCCATTGAAGACTCTCAGGTGAGTGAGTGTGATTGAGACCCTGTGAGTGCTGTAGAAGTGGAGAGACCAAATAGGTAGTGGCTACTCTTGAGGGTCTAGCTCTCTTGCAGGGAAAGAGGGTAACATCTAACAACATTTCAAAGACAGAGCTGATCTGTTTCACTTCCAGTAAAGTCTGGTGTCCTTAAAGGCAGGTGTATTTTAAGGCAAATAGCTTTGTTATGGCAAAGAACATGACAGTCCTTGGCAGATACTCAACCCCACTGTCATCTTAGCAATGTTTGTGTTTGCCTGGTGTTTGCTGACTGTTGCCAGAGCTGTGCCTTCATTAGACCACCAAGGCAGGGAGCCTGTCTCTCGGGCCTAGTGGAGGAGCTCTGCGTCTGCCCTGGTTATAGTATCTGGGAGATGCCTCTTTCCTGTGGATTCCCTGAGGGCAGGCAACTCCTTCAGTACATCACTTCTGGGCTGTTGGAAGATTGTCTTTGAAATGGATTACAAACCGTAGCCCTGCCCATTTTACTTCATCACTCATTAGCCAAACTCCAGTTTAGGCAGGTGTCAGCTTCTGCTGCTTCTGCTCAGTTCTCATAAACCGGTTCTGTGTCTGACCTCCAAGGTCTTCTAGTGGACCAATCAGGTAAGGACTCAGCCTTGCTTGCTTCTTTTCTCTTAGCAGTCCTCCTAGTATCATGGAAGAGTGTGTTTGCTTCCTCTGTTTGTCCCAAAATGCCGTTGTCAACTTCCTGAAGTCCTCCTCAGGTCAGACTCTAGCCTCAGGGTCCAGATAAGGTCTGACTCTAGGGCAGTGTCCAGGCATTAGCTCCTGCTGCATTCCGTCTCGCCGGTCTCCACCGCCATCCTCTCTCTTGAACACTTCTCTTGCTCTTGTTCTCTAATTCCATTGGCTCCGTAGGCTCTCCTGTCTTAGTACTTACCAGGCCTGACCCTGCTCAGCTTGCAAAGGCAGATGGGATGGATCCATGTTCCTAACTTAAATTCTCTGAAGAGCCTGGGGTGATGCTTTCCCTGAGGAGGAGCAGGGGACTTACTAACATTCTTTGTTTCTTGAGATTGAGAAAGGTAAAGACTGATCTAGACCTTCTCTTTAGCATTATCTTTGCTTTTTTGTCTTTGAACAAAATTGCTAAACCTTCAGGAAAATGGAAAGAAAAAAAGAGATCTGCCTTTTTCTCTAACACAGCTACAGCTTCCCTTTTTCCTAAGGTTCTTTGATAGTCAGTGCTGTCCGGTAGACATTGAATGTGAACCACAAATATATCTAAACAGAGCTTACTGTGAATACAGTTAACTTTACTACTGTGAATACAGGGCTAGGGGTTGGGCCCCGTGGGTAAATGGACAGTGCAAGCTTGAGGCCTGAGTTTGGACCCACATCTGTAATCCTACAACTCTGACTGTGAGGTGAGAGGTGGGAACAGCAGAATCTATAGAAGAGGCCATGAATTTGAAAGGGTAGAGGGCAGGCATGGGAGAGGTAATTTCCATATTTAAAATTACTGAAAATTTAATGCTATTTTGTGGTTGCACTGCCTTTTTTCTCTTTTAGAGAGGAAGGTGTTTTGTTTGGTTTTTTGGCTTTTGGGGAGGGGGGGAGAGTGATTCATCTGTGTAGTTTTGGCGCCTGTCCTGGAACTCACTCTGTAGACCAGGCTGGCCTCGAATTCACAGAGATCCACCTGGCTCTGCTTCCCAAGTGCTGGAATTAAAGGCGTGCGCCACAGCTGCCAGGCTGTTTTTTGGTTTTTTGTTTTTTGTTTTTTTTTTGAGATAGGGTCACAGGTAGTCAAGCTGGCCTCAGACTGTATAGTTGAGAGTAGACTTGAACTCCTGATCCTCCTGCCTCCAACCTTCAGAGTGTTGGGATTACAGGGGTGTCCCACCATGCCCAGTCCCTATTTATTTATTTATTTATTTTACTAAGACTAAAATATTTTATATATATATATATATATATTTTTTTTTTTTTTTTTACACTGTGGTCAGTGCAGTCCAGCCGCTCACCTCCACGTGTCCGTTAGCCTTGTGGCTCATGTGGGATGACACTGGGTACTGGAGTACACGCTACTCCCTGTGTTATCCTCCAGTTGAATGTGACAGAAAATGGTCACTACCTTAAAGTAAATGTCAGACTTCCCTCCTTTTTTCTCCTCACCAAAGCTATTATTTTCATTTTCAGCCCAGAGGCTGTAGATGTAGCTCCATTGGTGGAGGAGGGCTTGTCTAGTATGCTTGAAGCCCTGGGTTCCACCCCCAGCATGGGCTGACCAGGTATGGTGGTGCACACCTGTAATCCCAGCACTTGGGAGATGAAGTTCAAGGTCAGTCTCAGCTACTAAGTGGGTTTGAGGCTATCCTGGGCTAGGTGAGAACTCGCAGCCCCTGATGCATAGAGCGATAGTCTAAGAAGCAAGGGAGTGGGTGTGGGTCTGTGCACTCTGGTCTGCCCTCCTTGGAGGCACACTTGCCATTGCCTTTTCTGCAAACGATGTGTCACTCGTGTTTAGTGATGAGGAGTACTTCTGTTAGCAATTTGGGATTGCACACTTTTTAAAATGTATAACTAAAGTAGCAATGAAGAGCATGCTGTGTGTGGCCATTCTGTATACAGAATCCCTTCTCAGGAGCTGGCTGGAGGCTAGTAGCCACGGCTGTGCTGTGTATTGCCAGGGCGCCTCCAGGACGACTGTCTGCATCTCATTCTCTCATTGTACATCTTGGAGTCTTCCCTAGAGTTTGAGTCTCAACTTCACCATCACTGGGTTTCCTTTTGTTTGTTTCTGCCTCTCAGAGGATGACTAACTGAGGCAAAAACTAGTAACTACTTTTACATTTTTGTTTCTCACCTTTGAAAGTAAATACTTTCCCACATGTTCATTCACTAGACCTGTTTCCTCCTCAGGGAACTAGGAGTTGGACTTGCTCTTCAAGGACAAAGTTTGATGGGAAGTGCCACACCTTCTATCAGGATCCCAGTGTCACAATTAAGCCCATGAGGTTTGAAAAATAATTCTTGACCCTTAAACCAAAGTCTTGCAAGGGTCTGTCATCTCTGCACCTGCCCTGCAGTCAGCCAGGCCTGCCACGGGCCTGGAAGCTTGAAGCCCTTAGGGAACTTCACAGCCTCCAGCTGCCCTTGCTACCACTGATGGTTCCATTTTGGAGTGAACTAGTTTAAAGGAGACCCACATTTGTTACGTAGATTTGCTAGTTTTCATTTCCAGAAAGTGGCTTATTCAACAGAAATGTGCACCAGATTTGCCTGCCTTCTCCCCCACTTACAACTCTTCAAGGCAGGTCTTATTTGTAACCAGACTGGCCATTCTCCTTCCTCAGCCTCCCAAATACTGGGACTACAGCAGCTGTAATGGCCCGCCATGCCCAGCTAGCATCTGGCTGTGAGAAGCACAGACTAGGAAGCTACTGGCCTTAGGCCCCCAGGGAAGGGCAGAGGTGCTCCTGATGCTGATGATCTGGGGCTACTGTCTCCACCTTGCCTCCCACGCCCTATTGTCTAAACCAGTTTGGCTTTTTATACAGAAACAAGTAAGTCTGGTAAGACTGAGGACTAGAATGTGTTGTGTGGGGGGTGGGGAGTGGCTGCTAGAGGAAGAGCATTTGGGTGTTCTGTTCTTCCACTGTGTGAGTTCTACACCGGCCCCGTATGGAGACCGTGGGGAGCCACTGCTTTAACTAGGACTTATAATAACCTTGCCGTGACTGTGTTGATGAACCTCAGGAATCATATGAAGCCTTAGGATTCTAACTAGAATCAGCTGCTTTGAAGGCTTTGAGTTCTTATGTGAAATGTCGATTTTTGCCAAGAAATGTGGGTAGGTTAGCTGTTTTCTGAGAAAGGGGTGTACCTCTAGAGAATGGATTGGCCTTCCTTCCCCTCAAGCCCTCTGCTACAAACCTGGAGTCTTCTCCATTGTGCCTTTGGGGGGGGTGGCGCGGCCGCGCCCGCCTCCTGGGTTGTCAAGAGGCAGTGAAGGCAGCACACTGCGGTAGCCGACCCTCCCACCCCTGCCCTGTCGGAGGATTGTTTCCTGCCATCCTGCTGGCGTCAGCTGCAGGCTCTTCCTCACCAGCATTTCTTCTCTGCTGGGAGCTGTTCAGGTCTCACCTGTGGACAGCAGTGTTCTCTGATGCTGCTACTCTTCCAAGGCTGTTGTTGTTAGGACTGCCTATTGTGTTTCTCACTCTTACTTTTTAACCAGAAAGACTAGTCTCCAGCCATTGCTTTTCAGCCCAGGCCTGCGCCCGTGTGGATTCTCCTTGGAGGAAAGCACCTTCACGAGGGTTTCCATGGCTGCCCCGCAGGCACATCAGTGGTTCTCCCGAAGCTCTGTCCTCACCTTCACTTCCTCTCCATGACAACCCTGTCTCTGCAGTTCTGTTGTCTTTTAAGTTAGTGCTGCAGCCCCTCTGTTCCTAAACATGAGTGTATCCGAGACTTGGGTTCAAATCCTGATATTGCCTTCAGGCTAACTAACAAGGAGTAAGTCTCCTTGCAGGGAAAGTTGTGTGGGGTACTTAGTACTGGCAGCTAGCACTCAGTGTGAGCCGCTGCTGTACTGGTTATTCTTACTTCTGTGTTTAAGATGGATTTGCGAGCCAGGCGGTGGTGGCGCACGCCTTTAATCCCAGCACTCGGGAGGCAGAGGCAGGTGGATCTCTGTGTGTTCGAGGCCAGCCTGGTCTACAGAGCGAGTTCCAGGAAAGGCGCAAAGCTACACAGAGAAACCCTGTCTCGAAAAACCAAAAAAAAAAAAAAAAAAAAATAAGATGGATTTGCAACAAGAACTGGCAAGGCTGCCCAGCATCTATTCTGTGACTCTCCATGTTGCTATTTATATATAGCATAGCTACCACTTTAGTCCCTTCAGCCACAATCCCTCCTGTCCAACGGCTCTGTCCAAACTATTCAGAAGAGCCATTTCTACTCGGAAAGGCAGAATTGGTGCTTTTTAAACATTAAAAACTAAACAGAAAAAAAAAAATCATTTGGGTGCTTGCTAAGGCAGTGGTTGATCTGTGGGCACGTTGACTTAGTAAGCACCCTGTGTGGTCACAGGACTCCTGTGAACATTGTCAGTTGACTCAGCTGACTGAGAGCCTTTTCAGAAAACAGAAACTGAAAGCCTAGAGCCATTCCATAGTCCAAGCCACAAATCCCAGGCCCTTCATGTTTATTGTCTGAGTACTATGAACTCATAAAGGCCAGGAGGGGCCCTGCCCATGCCATACAGTTGTGGCTGCTCATGTAGCCTTGTGTGGTGTGAAAAGATGAGGTGTGTAGATTGCAGATGAATCTAGCATTTTCTGACTTTAACCTTTGTTTTTCTCCCCTGGAGTAGATGTAAATTTCATATTTTGTGGCATTCTGTCTTGTGGGGTTTTTTTTTTTGTTTTTGTTTTTATTTATTTATTTACTTATTTTTATATTTTTAGACTGTTTGAGCATCCTGGAAAGGACAAAATAAAGTGAACCGGACCATTTTTCTGGAATTGTTGATTGGCCAAGGGCACCCTGCTCATGTGACCCAGATCACTCCTGCTTTTAGCTAACGGGCTAGAGGAAGGGTTGTGTTGTATTTAGCATTAGGGATGCCTTGAACACTGGGTTTAGATTTAAGATAGACCAGTCAGTCGGGTGTGCTGGGGCACATGCCTTTAATCCCAGCACTCAGGAGGCAGAAGCGGGTAGATCTTGAGTTTGAGGCCAGCCTTGTCTACAGAGTGAGTTCTAGGACACCCAGCACTATGTAGTGAGACCCTATCTCAAAAATGTTTTTTTAATTAAAACGAACAAAAACAGGCCAGTCTTCTTTAGGGACCTCCTATTCCCAAAGCACTGTTTTGGGCCTTTATAATTTAGTCTTCACTGAAAGCTACCCTGTAGTGAAAACTGCTGTTACCTAGAGGACCATGTTCCCTCTTCTGGCTTGCTGTGTTCACCACTCACTTTTCTCCTGATGCTGCTTTCCTGGTTCTGGTTCTGAGTATCTGAAAGAGAAACTGGGAGCACACGGGCCTGTGCGGTTTGCTGCTCAGCAGCAGTTGACCCTAGCCATCTGTGAGTGCTCTCGTTTTCAGACTCTGCCTTCTCCCCTTGTCCCAGATGCACACATGTGCTTAAGAACTAATGCTGCCTTCTGGGAACTGTTAGAAAAACAGCTTTAAAATAGGCACCTTGAAAAGAGATTGGCATACTTAGGATCCCAGCACTTGGGAGACTGAGTCAGGAGGATCACTTTCAAGGCAGATCTGGGTGAATGAGGGAATGAGACTGAGGTGTAAATATGCATAAGGATTTGTCAGTGATAGAGGCTAGAGAATTTCTAGTCTAGGACAGGAATGTCTGTGGGTACAAATAGGTAAGATAACTCTGTCTCCTGAATCCCTACCCTGCAACCTGCCATTCCCTGCTAGGCAGTTTCAGTTACATTTCTGTGAAAGAGGCAAGGTATTTTAATTAGTCCTTACTAATTTGTAGTCCCTCCCTGTTTTGCCAACTATGTCCTCTTTAAGGAAATGAGACCCACTGAAGTGTCTGTTGCTGGATCACCTCCTTCCTCCTGTACAGGCTGACACTCAGTTAAAGGAACACACCTAGCTTACCTCTCCACGTGTCCTTGGGCTGCTCTGACCTCTTCTCAAAAGCTCTACCTTGGTTTAATGCAGAGCTCACTACTTCATGTGGAGGTGTTGGGGCCTGTGCAGGGCTAAGGCCAGTGTCTAGCACGTGGTAGGTTGTCACCCTAGCCAGAAGCTGCCTTTTCAATGACATTTGTAATCTGTTAGTCAGGTTACACTCGTCATCACTGCCTGTGCTTGTCTGCATATAGATACTACTTATCTTCTCCATTAGACAGTAAATAAGCTTATGGGCAGAGAAGCCATGACTAATACATTTGCTTCCCCACAGTGTCTGCCTTGCACATAACTCTTAGCAGACAAAAATGATTAATTGACTATGAATGATTTCCTCTTGAGCAGATCACCTTGAAGGAGAGGAAAGCCTGGAAATTGTAGTGCTTTCAAGGACTGGTAAAGTTCAGGCCTTGCACAGCTCACCTCACCTACCCTAAGGTCTGTCAGTTTTCATTAGGATTTAGTAGGAGTAAATTCAGGTTTACCAGCTTGAAGTCTTGGTGTGTTCTTTGCTTCCCCTCCCTGTTGTTTTCGGGTGGTTTTGGAGCACTGGAGTGTAATGCAGACCTGTGCAAAGCTCGCCTAATACTCAGCCTCTGGAGCGAATGCTAGACTCAGGCTCCTGTGCTGCCCGGCCTTCAGCTTGACTTTGTGCCATCTCACATGCTGGGCATCTTCCAAACACTGTGATTCTAGGGGCACAGTAAACAGTAACCTGTTACCCGTTTTATTGACTTCTTTATTACTTGTTCCCCTGATGAGCCAGGCCCAGATTGCCTACTATAATCGTAGAGGTGTGGCTGTTTCCTGGGATGGCCCAATTCCATGTCCTTCCTGTGTTGACATCAAGTACCTATAGCTTTCATGAGCGTCTCTTTAGACAGGAGACAAAAATGGTGATACAGCAGGAGCATTGTTCAGCTGAGCTTACTTACCGAGAGTCTGAGGGTTGGTGAAGTCTAAGACCTTGATGGAAAAAGATGTACCCACCTTTATTCCGAGCCAGCCATGATCTTGTCATTCTGCACCGGCTGCCTGTAGCCAGGCCCTAGCAGAGTGTATGTGGCCCTAGAGTTTTCTTTGTGTTTTGACTCCTGAAAGAGTCAAGCCAGGTCTAGAATGTACAAAGCCTTGGGTTTAATTCCTAGCACCACATTAACTGGGAGTAATTATCCCAGCACTTAAAAGGGAAAGGCGGGAGTGGCAGACTCAGCTACGTAGTGAGTTCAAGGCTGGCCTGTCTCAGGCATGGGCAAGCTGAAGACTTTAAAGAGCCAGAAGGTTGAAAGTTTGGTTCATGGCTGTAATCCCAACAGTTGGGAGGCCTGCCTGACCTTAAAACCCTGTCCTAAACAAAAACTATCAGAAAAAGGTCCAGAGGAGATGAGAGAGATACAAGTTCAGTCGGACAGACTATAAGCCCAGGCCGCCACAGTCTAACTGGTGCTTTAAAAGAAGCCAGTGGGGCTCTCTGAGTCTAGGCTTCCTGCTAGAGCTGAGATCTGTGTAGGTAAGTTTGGGAATCACGTGACACCTTGGGTAAAGGCCATAGCTAGCCCTTCCTCTTTCCTTAGCCTTTTCCATCTTGCCCAACCTCCTGTTTTCAGCCTTTTTTTTTTTTTTTTTTTTTCTTCTCATGCTGTTGCCAGAGAAAGACATGGTTCTCCCGTACTCAGGCCTGGTCTTTATTTTGTCCCATGTTTTTTCTCATATTGCAACAGGCATCCCGGGCCCAAATCCTAGACAAAGCAACAGAGTATATCCAGTATATGCGAAGGAAAAACCACACGCACCAGCAAGACATTGATGACCTCAAGCGGCAGAATGCTCTTCTGGAGCAACAAGGTGAGCAGCCACGCTCATGGGGCGACTGGCCCTGCTGTGCCCGGCCAGGCTGGGGCTTTCACACCTGGGCCTTCGGTCAGAGCCAGAGGACCATGCCTCAGAAGCATCCTCAGCCCTGCTCCACGGGCCTTCGAAGTTGAGTGTTAGAGCCATCCTGAGGAAGGACCAGACCCTCCAGTGAGGAGATGGAGGAGCTAGGGAGTTGAACATCCAAAGGCTTGTATCTTTTCTGGCCTGATCTCTCCCTTCCTTGGGGCTCAGGTGCTCTGCCTACAGTAAGGGTCACACCTGGTATCAGGTTTCTGAACAGAGCTTTGAGGTCCCTGGAGTAGACTGTGTCGTGTAAGTACCAGAGTCTCCAGGAGTTCAGGGACAGTGAGCCCTCCCCATTGTCAATAGTAGTCCAATCAGGGCAGCCTATGGGCCAGGCCCTGCTGTTCTCCAATGCTCACACCCGCCTTTTCCTACAACCACAGGGGAAAGCGAGAGCTGATCAAGTTCTTTGTTCCTGGGGAATTCACTTCTCTTCCTCCCTCATGGAAGATGCAAGTAAAAGGAAATGCAAGTAACCGCCTGGGTTAGAACATCTCACATAAAATAAATAACATGAAGGGTTGATCCTCCAGGCTCAAGCTGAGCTGAACCAAGGGATGGGCAGCGGGCGGCGGCAGTGGGTTGGATCATGGGCCAAGCAGCCTGCATGTAGGGGTGTCTGTTGAAAAGCCCAGGTATTTTGTGTGTATTGGTGACTTGCTTCCAAGTGTCCAGCTTGTCATTCCAAGTGGATTTTGTTCATGAGAGCCAGGCCCAAAGTTTTCTCTGACCCAGTCTATTTTGTCATCCTTTCCTGCTGTCATCGGGCCGTCACACCTTCATGGAGCCTGGCGTTGCTAGGCTCTCTCCTCCTCTGTCGTTGCATTGCTCCATCCAACAGGGAACGCTTGCTCTGGTCTCTGCTGGGTCCATGGCAGGACGGTGTCTCATCACAAGCCTTCTCTTCAGGGTGGTGTGGCAGAGTGGCTGGCCATGTGTGCTGGGCCCCCAAGCCCAGCTGGGAAAGGAAAAGGGGGAACGGCCACCAGAAGGGAATGATTTCTGAGCCACCCTGTGCCCTGGGGGCCAGCAAGCAAACCCTTAGGAAGAACAGGCTGGACCCTGAGTCTGAGACTTGGTTTCTCCGGATCTCCAGAAGGTGGTAACATGCTCCCTTGGTTGCCTTTTAGTCCGTGCACTGGAGAAGGCAAGGTCAAGTGCCCAGCTGCAGACCAGCTACCCCTCCTCAGACAGCAGCCTCTACACCAACGCCAAGGGCGGCACCATCTCTGCCTTCGATGGGGGTTCAGACTCCAGCTCAGAGTCCGAGCCTGAAGAGCCCCAGAGCAGGAAGAAACTCCGGATGGAGGCCAGCTAAGCCATGCGGGGCAGGCCAGCAATAAAAACTGTGTCTCCATGTCTCCTCCTCCTCCTCTCAGTTCATCGTTAGAACCCTCAAAACCATCGAAAGACTCTGTATTTTCCTTTTCTCTTTATTAATTCTTGTTTTTGCATAGACGCTCTTGGACAACAGCTCTCATCCCATCCCTGTGTCCACTATTTTTAAATGTATTCCCTTCAGGGGTTCCTGTCCCCACCAGAAATTTTAAACCAAAACACCCTAACTTGGCAGCTCTTTCTGTGGAGGACAGACAGCCGGCCAGACCTCTGAGTCCATGGTGTCCTGCCCACGCCCCCAGCTCCTCCAGCCCCAGAGTGTGTGCCTGGAGGACGCCTGTCCCGCTGGGCCTCGCTCCCAGTCCCCTGACCTCTGTTTGGTGGACTTTGTGAATCTCGAACTGCTCTACTTTGACAAGATGACCAGATTGGAGGAATGAGAATTAAGCCCCTCTCCTGTAAGGATTGTTTTTTGGGAAAGCTGTCACTCCTGTTGAGAGACCAGATTCTTGGAGAGTCTGGTGTAAAGGAAAGCGGGGACAGATTTGCAGAGTCCTTGGCATGTTTCACTCTTCAGTTGCTTAAGCCTGCAGAGCCAGCCTTACAGAGGGTCACGTGACACTGGTATGTATAGGAGATGGCAGCAGTGAGCCGGCCTCCCTCCCGGGAGTGGTGGGGTGGTTATTTGTGGGTGGGACAGGGAGGGAGTCTTAGGTGGGGTAGAGGTTTTGTATTAAGGGCCAGTGATGATGTTTTGATATTTATTTCCTGCTACTGAAATTTGAATCTGAATGAAATGCCCCTATTTCTGATGATGTCGATATTGTAAAGCGACAGATTCATAAAGCAATGATCAAATCTTCATTTCCTTCTGTGTGTATTTCTAAGAAACAGAGCCAGCTATTTTGTATGTAAATACCAAGAGCGACTTACCTGGTACTAAACCAACAGCCCAGTACAGCCTCCCTGCCCTCCTTGACTCCAGTCCTGGAACTTGTCGCCCCTGTGTGATCCAGCCCTGGCTCTGGCTGTGGTCAGCAGATCCCAGTGAAGGGTTTCCTGTCTTCGGGCTCCATTTCTCTGTCCTTTGCCCACTCTGTTGCCGGCATTTGCTGATTGCTAGTGTATACTCCGTAGTCTCAGTCGGTGTTTGACTCCATTCCATGGAAATAAAAAGTATGTTGTACATACTGCCCAAGAATTGTCTTGCAAGTTAAGGCTTCCCCTTTACTATAAGAATATAAATAAAAAACTTATTTTATCCTTGTTGGTAGTGGTGTCTTCTTGCCCCTGCAGTGGCCAAGGTAGTTGAGGGAAGAGTGTTCCGTAAGCTACTGGGTCTCTGGAAACTTGAAAGAGAGGCAGAGATCTCTGACTGGAGGCTGCAGAGCCAGGAGCAGCTGGAGCCAGACCTGTTTGTCCCTTGTCCCTCGGCCTGAGGAGTGGCTAAGAGAATGACAGAAAGTGGCTTTCAGGCTTGCGTGGCTGACGTGTGGCATGGGCCGAGAAACAGTGCTCTTTGAGGCGCTGACGGCTTATTCTCCTGGTGATGAGTGTCCCGTGTAAGAGGCGGCTGGTATTGGCCGGGGGTTTTCAGTTTCTAGAGAGTTCCAGTAACAGAGGAAACGGCAGAGCTGCCGAAGGCTGGAAGTCAGAAAGACCACAGCGGCATCAAGTTAACCACTGTGGATCCAACTCCAGCCGGAACCAACTGCTTTGACCTTTGAAAGAAAAGAATTTCCGGCCAGAAAGCATCTCCCATTTGGTTTTCCAGTCTGGCTGACCGGAAGTACTGCTTTCATAGACCAAAGGAAGAAGCGAAGTGAGGTAAGTTCTTTGCTTTAGAATGCAGAGTGTGCCGGGGTTTCAGTCCGAGGGATCTGGTTATTAATGGACGTTGGTGGGTAGGTCAGGTTTGTAGAGGGAGCAGTAGCAAACCTCAAAGGCTGTGGTACACGGAGAACAAAGCCGCCGGGGATGCAGGGTCACTGAGGGCCTCCCTCTCCTCGGCAGAGGGAGAGGGGAGATGAGGCGTGGGCATACGTGGCCTGGTGCTTTCACAAGTGCTGCGGGGCCTCCCGCCACCTCCGTCACGGCTGTCAGAGCACTGAGTACTTGGTTTGGTCCGGATGGATGTGAGGGATGATCTGCCAGTGCAGCCAGGTTGGTGAGATGGCAGGTGTAGAAAATTAGGCACGCAGCAGGCAGGGGACAAACCCAAAGAGGCAGCCAAGCTGATTGGCCAGTGGAATAGCTTAGCAACTGGGCCCTGGCTCCAAGATGGTATGGGACGACGGTGAAGTTTAGGCTTCCCTGGAGTTCATGAACCATGTAAAGCGGTGCAGTGGCTGGCTGGGTTCTCTGAGAAAATCGAGACTACCTGATAGGCTGAGTGGGCACTGGCAGGTGGCTGAGGAAGGATGGTGCTGTGGGCAGCACTGACTGGACAGGAAGCAAGGCGAAGGAAAGAGACCCGAGGCTGGAGAGTGCTCTGCTGAAGGGAACAGACAGAAATCACAGCTATCTCTCTTGTGGCATGTGTGTCTGGGAACTGTAATGTGCCCCAGGGGTGCTTAAATCTGACTGGCCTGCTCAGAGGCATGTGGATCAATGCCCTTGCCTTTGTCGCTGTGTGGGTCTTCTCCACAGAGCCCAGGCTACTGCTGGCTTTCTGTTTGCTTGGTCACTGCAGCAGGTAACTTCCCTTAGGGACCTGTTGAAAGTTACAGCTTCCTCCTTGCAGTGGTGAGTTTGCTATGGCTGCTTTTGCAATTGCCCCAAGCACAGGGTGTTTAAAAATGGCCTGGTTCCTCATGCTGGTACTTTCTCGACATGCCAGCCTTCTTACAGAACGTGAAGCCAGTCAGGCTCACACCTGTCACCTTGTCCTCTTGATAACGTGCTCTCACTGTGCAGGCCAGGCTAGCCTCGACTTACTGGGTAGCCCAGATTGAATGAGCTTCCCCCCCCCTCAGTCTTCTACCTGCTGGGATTTGTGCCAGCACACCCAACAGCTGTCGGCTGGGACGGGGCTGGGAAACGGAGCTGAGTGGGTGGGAGGAGAGAGAGAGAGAGACGTGAACTGGGTTACAGCAAGCAGAATTCTGTTTGTAAAAATGGCAGGATTTTTAATGCCTAGGCGCTGGAGTCAGACTGCCTGGGTTTAATATCATGTCTTCCATGAAGTAGCTTCTCTCAGCTTCAGCATCCTTCTCTCTAGAATGAGGCTCATAATGGCAGTAGCTTTGTAAGAGGTAATGTGACCAGTGTTAGGTACAAGATGGGAAATGGTAGTGCATCCAAGCCCACCTGTCTGAGTGAGGGTAACTTGCTGTGTTTCCCAAATGTCTCTCACACCTGCTCTGTCCCGACAAGCCTCAGTGACCCAAGAACAAGGGGGCCCTGGGTGGGTCCAGACCAGTAGACTTCTCAGCACCGAAGAGGCTCCTCCTGAGGCATTAGTCATCTCTGCAAGCTAGAATGCTATCTGCTCTGCACACTGTTGGCGACCCAGGAAAGTTGACCAAAGTCCCAAGTAGGTAGGGCTGTTCCCAACAGTGCTTGTTAAGGGATTCCAGGACTCCAGCCTCTCTAACCTATAGCACTCTGGCTCAGGGCTGGAGAACATACACGAAAATACTTCCTACTTAGTCCCTTGGGATAAAGCAACAGGTTCCTGGGCATGGCGGTACATGCCTATAATACCAACACTTGGGAGATGGAGCCAGAAAGATGTGGAGGTCGAGGCCAGCCTCTGTTGGACAGTGAGGCCCTGTCTGAAGAAAACATGATCGTTTTCTCACTACCACATTCTGAGCAGTTTCGATAAGTCTGGCTGGATCCCTCCCTCCTCACCATCCATTTGCAGCTAAGTGTCACGGCTGCTGGTGCTGACCGGTTCTGACCTAGGGACACTGACCTGAAGAGCTGCTGAGCCAGGGCTGGTGTAGCTGAGGCCTGTTGATGCAAAAACACTCCCATCTCAAAGGGATAAAGAGTTTATTCTGGAGCCAGATATAAGTGGCTGTGGCCGGGGAACACTGATTTAGATCACTCCAAATTCCATGTTCCAATGTGGAAAGTTACATGAAATTTTTTTGTAAGACCAGAACAGAACATAAAGCCATAAATTAAGAAGACACTTGAAAATACATATGGGTCCATCAGGCAGCCAGGTGATAGATAGCATGGTGGGAAGAGGGCCGAAGGCCCTGGAGACGATCTGATCTGTTGATGGAACGAGGAGTCTGCTCCCTCATACTGTATCTATGTCTGTGAGAGGGTGCCAGAAGCCCTAGAACTGGAGTTGCAGACAGTTGTGAGCTGCCATGTGGGTCCTGGGAATTGAACCCGGGTGCCCTGGAAGAGCAGCCAGTGTTCTTAACCTCTGAGCCATCTCTCCAGCCCTACAGACACCACTTCTTTCCAGGAATTCTTATTCACAAACCAGAGGCTTGGGCCCACATGTCTGAATTCCCTTGCTTGCTGCAGTCTTTCTTTTTCTTTCTCTTTTTCTTTTTCTTTTTCTTTTTCTTTCTTTTTTTTTTCTTGAGCCAGGGTTTCTCTGTGTAGCCCTGGGTGTCCTGAAACTCACCCTGTAGACCAGGCTGGTGTTGAACTCAGAGAGAGCCGCCTGTCTCTGCCTCCCAAGTTCTGGGATTAAAAGCATGCGCCACCCCCATAGGCTGCTTGCTGCCGTCTCTACCTCCAGTTGCTGCCCCAGACCCAGAACCATAACACCAGGACAATAACCAAGTCTCACTGTGAGACTTCCGGGTACATGTAAGATGTCCTTGACGTGTACCCCCCACTTGGATAATAAATCACTGACAGGTCTTAGTTCAGCAGCCACGTGGCTCTGGAGCTGTTCCTGCCTGGGTGATGGTGAAATGCGGAGTGATGAGCTCCACCCTGTACGGATGCCGTGAAAGTTTGTGTATAAAGATACTTCAGCAAAGGGAGTTCTGATACACAGTGAGCACCAAAGGGCAGGTGTGCCTTGTCTGCTTTCTGAAGGAACTCGAGGAAGACCGTTGAGACAGACTTCAGAAATAGTGCATCCCTGCCAGCTCAGGCAGAGCCCCTAACCATTACCATCCTGCCCGTCACCTGGCCCGCCCTCGGGCTGCAGCTTAGGTTTCTTCAGAGAAGCTTGTGAGGCAGCTCAGTGCTTCTGCATGGGGCTTGTCAGGGTGTGGGCAAGCCGTTGTTTTCAGCCTTCTCACCTGAGCGCTCTTTCCTGGGGTACCCAAACTGGACTTCACCTGCCACCCAGTAAGCTAGTTCTTGAAGCAGTGACTGTACAGAAGCCAGGGAGCCTAACCCACTGGGGAGCTCCCGGACCTGTGTTTGTCTCCCCAGAGACAGAGCTTAGGAGTATTTATGGGATGGAAAGATGTGTCTGAGGTGTGGGAAAGGTGGTTGAGGTGAAGAAAGATGAAGTTATTGGTGGTCCGTGCATGAGCAAACTTCTTGCTGCTTCATAGGACGTGGAGAAAATGATGTATTAGTATGAACGACCTGGGGTGAGTGAGTTGTGGACTCCCTGACTGCCTGGTCACAGTTTTTAGAGTAGGTGGATTTGTTGACTTCAGCCAGTATGGGCCAGACAAGGTTTCCTCCAAACCTCTGAGAAGCAACTTAGAACAGCCATGGTGCCCCCATGGTGCATTAGAGGGCTTCTCTGCAGTGACACTCACAGGGGTTCAGGCTTCCTCTGAGTGAGCGTCAAAGGAGAGGGTGTGCTCTTTGATCTTCAAATTTTAATTAGGAAGAATGGCTCAGGCCTCCCTCTTACAGGAAAAAAAATGTTCATTTCATAATGGGGATTTCGCACAGTGGGGTGAGGTGAGGGAGACACACCTGCTGGCCTGACCCACGGACACTCCCGCGGCTGCAGAAACTCAGAACAGTGGGCGTGTTTAAAGGGGTGCGGAACAGGTGGTCCTGGATCCACAGCAGCTCGGGTCCTCCCTCTGTGCCTGTACCGTCCGGCTGTCCAGGCTTGCTGTGAGTGCCAGGCCCGTCGGGGACGTTTGCCCCTGATGTTCATTGCAGGGTGGGGCCATGTATACCTACAGTCTTCGCGGGGCAGAATTACCCAGCAGTCTCTGCAAACTAAAGACTGGAGGAAAACAAACAAAGAAGGAACCAAAGATCCAATATTAAGAAAGCTGTACCAGAATTTTCCATTCCAGTTCTGAAAGTGACCAAGGATTAAGCTTTCTGCCAAAGAAAACAAACCCGATGGTGCTGGCCAGTGGAGAGAGGTACCCTTCTCCCCACAAGCTGGTTCCTGCAGGCTAGAAACGACATGAGCCTTGCAGAATATGGCTCAAGAAGGAACCGAATGCTCACAGGGCTGCCATCAGCCATCTGGTCACTCATCCCAGCTCAGGGAGTCCAGCTGGCAGTGTGGCTCTATGCACAGCAGTCATTGTTCCCCTCTCTCCTAGTGTCCTCATAGCTCCGAGATGGTAGGGGCAGATCTAAGACTGAAAGGCCACAGCCTAAGAAAGGAATGTCACGTCCACAGCAAACACCTAACACAGGGCCACTGAGAGACCAGGGAAGGAGGACTCTGGGTCCAACAACTTGACCTCATTTCCTGTCCAGGAAATAAGTCCGGGCCACCCCCTCCCTGTATGCAGAGAGCAGATGTGAGCAGGCCTTTCAGCCTAGAAGCTCCCAAGAGGTCTCAGGCTAGTCAGTTCTTGCTGCTGCTTTACCTCAGCCAAGTGCCTGGTCTGTCACGGTCCTCTACAAAGTCACCAAAAATGCATAGGGGGACAAGCCTGGATGTGCAGTCCTCTCTTGTTTTTGATGGGATAGCCCCACATGATTTCGACTCACAGGTATTTGAGTGGCATGCAGTCTTGGAGCTGTCTCGCACCACCCACTGGGGAGATTTAGGCAGGTTATAAAGCCTTGGAGAAGTTTACATGGGTAGAGATAAGATTTGTACATGTGCCACAAGCATGCATGCCCAGTTTCTAAATGCCAGAGAAGTTGAAGTGAGTCCCTGGGCCCCGGTGGTGGGAAGGGATGGTATGGGTCAGAGAAGGACCCACCCACTCAGCCCTTCTCAAACGCTTGGCTCTCCTCCCTTCATAGTCCAGCCTCTGGCTCCATGGGTCATATGCAGCTGCCTTAAGGACTGCCTGCTTTGGTGAATCCTCCCACCGTACATATGCTGGTTCACCATTCCCATTCTACACTGAGGGGCTCCTTTGGGATCCAGGCACATGGCAGGAACAGCTTTGGGGAGGGAAAAGGACTACAGGGGTGTTGCCCAGTGAAAAGCACGCATACCACAGCATTGCTCTCACAAGGATATGGCTCACCATTCATTCATGATAGGCACTGGTCATCATGCTCTGGGAGCGTGCCCTGCAGCCTTCTTGCAATGAGCCGTGACTCTGAGCCCTGCTTTGACTGATAGCTGCAGGCTCCAGCATACCCTTTGTCCCATCAGACCAGGGCATCACAGGTACAGAGGTAGCAAGGAAGAATCACACCCAAGATAACCAACAATACAGAATACCTATTACGGACAGAAGATAGTGTGAGCAAAGGTTGAGAGAATGATAGAATTGTATACTGAACCCAAACATACCCATCACCCAGTGTCAACTAGTACAGCAATGCTTTTTGAAAGAAAAAGATGATATAACGTGTAGTCAGACTTTCTTTGGACCGCCAGCTCCCAAATAATGACATACAGACTTCTTATTAGTTATGAAAGCTTGGCCTTAGCTTAATATTGTTCCCAACTAGCTCTTAAAACTTAAATTAACCCATTTATATTCATCTATGTTCTGCCACATGGCTCGTTACCTTTTCTCCATACTGTACAGAACTCCTCTGCATCTCATCGATGAATTCCACCTCTCTCCTTCCCAGATTTCCAATCTCTTCATGGAAGTTCCACCCAACCTCTTACTGCCTAGCTATTGGGCGTTCAGCTCTTTATTAGATGAATCAGAAGATGCCTTGGCAGAGACACATCTTCACAGTGTACAAAAAGATTATCCCACAAAAATAATGTTGCTATCGAGTGTAAAAAAAAAATATGTGAAAGAAACGGCCAGTTAAAGAATTCCAGTGGCCAAAGTAGGAACAGTTTGAGCAGCAAAATAGACTGTGGTATTAGAACTAACCCAAAATGAAGTGAATCTGTTCTCCAGCACAGCCTGCTCTGGAGTCAGTGCTGACAGACACAGTCATCCCTCAGGACTGGAGGTTGGCTCCGAACCCCTCACAGGTACTCAAGACTATGGATGCTCAGGTCTTTTAGTTGGATGGCGGAGTATTTGCACATAACCTCCGTTAAGTCCTCCCGCGTACTTTATCTCTTGAGGCTGAGAATGAAGCTCAGTCATAGAGTGCTTGTCTAGCATATGAGACCCCCAGTCTGATCCCCAGTACGCGTCCCCTCAAACCTCTAGATCAGTAGTTCGCCACCTGTAGGTCCCTACCCCTTTGGGGTCGCATATCGGATAGCCTCCATATCAGATATTTACACTACAGTTTATAACAGTAGCAAAATTAGTTATGAAGTAGCAATGACATAATTGTGTGGTTGGGGGTCACCACAACATGAGGAACTGTATTAAAGGGTTGCAGCATCAGGAAGGCTGAGAACCACAGATGTAGATTATTTGCAATACCTAATAGAATGTAAATGCCATGTTGTTAGCTGCTGAGCTGTATTGTTTCAGGAGTAAATGGTGAAGGGAATGTCTGCACATGTTCAGTATGGACATCAGTTTTTCTAGTGTTGCTGATTCTCCCTTGAATTCATGGCCTGGGAACCACTGATCCAAAGGACTGAATAAAGGAATGAATAAGCTGTAAACAGACCTCACGTGGGGAATTTCAACTAATCTATTTACTCCGCCGCCCTCACATTTCCAAGCAGGATGTCCCCACTCCTTGAATGTAGGCTAACCATAGTGACTCCTTTCTAGGACACATGGGGAGGGAGGGACGGAGGGACTGAGGAAGGACTAGTTTTGGAGGTACCTGACCACACCAGCTTAGCTAGTGAACAAGGACATCGTCATGACTTACCTCTGATTGTCCTCCCCCAAAGCTAGCCCCTGAGTAAACAGAAATGTCACACCAAACCCAGTTGAGGACAGTCTAGCAGATAACCAGGGTGACCTGAACCCCTAAAATAACCAAGGTCATTACAGACAAGGAAGTCTTAGAAGCTGTCACAGCCAAGAGCAGCCAGGGACACTTAACAGCTGAGTATAGGGTATCCTGCATGGTATCCACAGTGGCCAGCAAAACGGCTCAGCAGGCAGACACTTGGGCCAGTTCTGATGACCTGAGCTTCATCCCCAGAAGCCACATGGTGGAAAGAAAGAACTACATTTGCCTCTGACTTTAACACTAGTCATGTACACCCACACGCATCACACACAGTCAATCAATAAATGTCATTTTAAAATGGCATTAGACAAAAACTACAGGGATTTGAATGAAAAGCAAATGTATCCATTCTGGGTTATTCCTTGTGACAAATAGCCCATGAAAGATTTTTTGAGGTTTTACTTATCTTTTGACGTGTATGGGTGTTTAGCCCACATGTATGGATGTGCGCCATGTTTGTGCAGTGCCTGTGAAGGCCAGAAAGGGCATTGGATCCTCTGGAACTGGAGTTACAGACAGTTGTGAGCCACCATGTGGGTGTTAGGAACTGAACCCTGGCCCTCTGGGAAAGCAGCAGCCAGTGCTCGCCACTGCTGAACTCTCTGGCCCCTTACTGTAAAAGTTGAACAACTGGGGGAGACCGGCAGGGGGGTGTACAGAACTTTGTGCTTGGTGATTTTTCTGTCAATCTAAAACTACAGTTTTTTGTTTTACACACACACACACACACACACACACACACACACACACACACACACACA